>JARFXV010000389.1:487500-530000 GCA_031761425.1 Cosmopolites sordidus
GTTTGGTGTGAAACACTATACTTGAAGAGAATTGCCACTAAACACCAAATCACTTTTTTGAACTTCTCGACGAATGTTTTGCTAACCATGTTAGCATCATCAAGAGATGATTTAAAATGAATTTAAATCATTATTAAAATGAATCAGAAGATTAAATCCTCTCCTGATGATGCTAACATGGTTAGCGAAACGTTCGTCGAGAAGTTCAAAAAAAGTGATTTGGTGTTTAGTGGTAAATCTCTTCAAGTTTAGTTTAATAGATCAATTGTTTATAGTCCATCAAATAATGGAGAAAGCACAGAATTTCATATGCCTTTATTTCGGATGTTTATAGTCTTCAGACCTACCAGGGAGAAAATGGGAATAACATCTAAGCTTACTAGATCAAATCGAATGAAGATGTTTCACTTTAAGACAGTAGCAAAAAAAATGGATAGAGATTTATGCAACCTGGCACGACTTAAAGCCTAATCAAAAACAAAAGCGTTACAACTGCCTTATAGAGCTACAATATGCGGATGCTTGCAGCGCATAAGACAACGGCTTTGCAAACGATGCTGGACATACTTAGTAAGGCCTGCGGTACCTTTGGACTTTGGAAATTAATTAATAAAAAAACGAAAATATTGCAACAATCTATTCTAAATAAGTAAAGAGAGATAGCTAATATTGTTGCAAATGGCCACCCACCGGAATAAGTAACATGCTTCCCGTATTTGGGAAGTCAAATTTCCTGCTCTGCCGACAAGCAATAAATTGTGCTGGTGCCAAGTTTGAACGCCTAACAGGAAGGATGTTTAGTAACCGCATCTTAAAGGAACACACTAAAATCACTGTTTGCATTAATTAACGTCATAACAACTCCCACTCCTCTGAATGAAGCTGAATCACAATCCCGGTATCAGAAACAAATAAAACAACCCGAGAGATTTCACCAAAGCTGTCTCCAGAAAATCTTGAGAATTAAATGGCCAGATTATCAGGCCAATGTGGAGATACTTGAGAGACTCAATAGTTTAAGAATAGTATCCCAGATCATAAAAGCTCAGCTAAGATTGCAAGGTCATTGCCAAAGGATACAGAGCACTAGGATGCCGAAGCAATCCTATATTGCAAATTAAATAATAAGAAACGAAATCTGTGAGGTCCATAAAGAAGATACAAAGACGTCATAAAATCTTTTTTAAAGAACTCCATGTCAAGTGTGTCTAAATGGGAACAGAGGACAAACGACCTGCTCCAATGGCGTGAAGAGATATACAGAGCTATGCAACTCAATGCAACTTAAATGCACCGAATGCGGGAGATCATCCAGATCTAAGCTGGGTTATTTGAGCCACCACACAATGGCTCAGAAGAATTAATTACCATAGTATTATCAGTAAAAACCAAGTAACACAGCATGGTAGAATTTTGGAATGAAAAGGGCTTTCGAAAAGAAGATGGATTGGCACCAGTTCTGTTTAGTATTGAGCAAGAACATCAGCAAAATAAACTGCAGCAGAATGGAACTAGCAGAATAGAATACAGATAATGATGCATATTAATTCCTTAATTTTACATTAAGGAGAAATAAAGCTGAAAAAACATCACAAAAGTGATTTAAAAAATAATTAAATAAAGAAGAGAACAAAGATGGATAATCGGCGATCACAACATTGAAGTTGAAAAGCAAACTAAACGAAAGCAACATTACAGAAATCAGTAAACTTATACAAAGAAACATGGAAGTTAAAACGTTATAACTGATTAAGGGCCGGTTCTACAATGCAAGAATATACCAGGTATAAGCTAAACTTAACTCGCCAGTAAACGCCCGCCCGGCGTTTCAAATTTTATTCCAAGAATAGCTCATACCTGGTATATTCTTGCATTATAGAGTCGGCCAACATTTTAAAACAATAATTCGATAAGGAATCATTTGGTGGCTGCGAGACGTTGATCCTTATAAATAAAACAGACTAGATCCTTGTAGTATTTGAGAAAATAGTACTTAGAAAAATTTTTGATGGTGTGAATGACAACGGAATTTGGAGGATCAAGTATAACTTGGAACTCAAGCAATTACATAAAGATCTGGATATTAGTAGATTATGTAAGATGATTAGTAGATACTCAAATAGCCGGGACACTCCTGGCGAGAATGTTAGAAAGTCAAATACCAATGAGAATCATAGAGAGACGAATAGTGGGCAATAGCAAAAGAGAAAGTCCAAAAATGCTGTGGCAGAACAAGAAAAGAAGAGATTCTGAAGAACTATTGCACATGAAAAAACTAGAAAGAGGTTGCTAATCGATCAGAATGAAGGCGAAAGTTCAAGGTCAAGACTCACTGGCGAGCTATAGGACTATAAGAAGAAGAAAAGGAAGAAGAAGCAGAACAGGAGGCAGAAGAACAAGAGATTAAACACATTAGGAAATAATTACGTGTTTTTTTTCCTAACATTTGTTGACATGAAAATTTTAGAATTTCCTTTAGAAAAATATATACCAATCAAATCTATCTGAAAAATCCGTTAATCACGTTTCAAATAGTGTATTCTTAAATATAATAAAATTTTTCTATTGCATCACTGAAAATGCATTAAAAACACGCTGATAAAATTATATAGCTAGTATACAAATATTTATAATCGTAACTTTATTAATCATAATCAACTAATATAATGCATTAGAATTTCTAGAAATTCTAAGAAAACTTGTTATTTATTTCTTCTGAAACAATAACTGTAAAAGCGAGAACATTTTAATTAACGAAAAACAGAAAAATCATATATTAGACACGTATTATAATGATAACCCTGTATCATAAAAATATTATAAAATAGATAACCACAGCGATAAGAATGCTATATTTATGAATATGTTTGTTTGCAAAATATAGCCAAGTAATAAAAGTACCAATAAATATATTTTACTGTCCGTAATAATTTTTTTTTTTGGTAAAGTACGGCCCTGCTGAATTATTAGCGGTTCAATTCATTCAATAAATTAAATCCTTAAGGGTTCCAATATTTACATTTGAAAGTTTATAAAAACCGTAATTTAAATATTTATGTTTTATATTATTAATTATCAGTTAAAGCACAATGTTTTTCAAGAACTATTTCTGAATAGACAGAATTAATATAAACTGACATTTGACAATTGTTAACCTTAAAATTGATATAATTTTTTAGGATATTTGAATAGGATATTATCTATTCAATTATTAAAAGTAATGCTATAGAAACAGATATTGCTATTAACTGTTTTTGATAAAATTTAACATTTTCATTAATTTTAGGCTGTGTGATTCATTTATTATTAAAAAGTTTGTTGAGTAGGTCCTTCCCTCTTAACAGTATAGTATTACCCATAGAATAAATCAACTGATCTTTGTGCCTTTTTGCTTTCGTTTATTGTTTTTGTTTATACTATATACGGGTTGTTTAAAGAGCAGGAGAAACACAAATAGTTTATGAAAATATTTAATTAGTATATTATGCAATTACCATTTTGATAAAGTAGTGAGAGGTCCATAATACCTTATGACCAAAATTGTCAACATGTTGTGTTTCATTTTAAAAGATTAGACAATTAAACAATTTGAGGGAGCAGAATATATGATAAGATGATGTAAAAGAAGGTATTCCAATCCTACAAACGACGATGTCAAGCGGTGGCGCCATCTCACGTGTATCCAAGGTTAACGATTTGAACCCCAAACTGTTAAGTCGGCACGCCATAAAAAGTTTAGATTGATGCCTTGAATATGCTTGAGGTGGCGCCACCGCTTGACACATTTCCCATCATCCTTTGCAGAATTGGAGTACCTTTTTATGTATCATCTTAATATATGATAGTCAGAGGGTTGCGATATCCGGTTAATATGGGGCAACATCATACTTGCTGGGTCCTGATTGAAACATGTGGCCGTACATTGTCATGATGAAACACGACGTCTTACATGTCTGCTATTTCTGGCTTTTTTTCTTCAATTGCTATATCCAATATATCTAATTATGAACAGTCGAGGTCGGTGTTAATGGTTTGATTGCATGAAAGAAGCTCAAAGTGTATGGGTCTCTTCCAATCCCACCAAAACAAAAACATAATTTCCTTCGGACGATGACTCTCTTTGGTTTTTAAAAAATGAAAATCCTTGGGCCGACAAGAGTTCATTATATCAAATATTTTGTTTAACATAGAACTATATAAGGTTGCAAATACTAATGAACTGAAGACATACTGAAATATAAAGTAACAATTCCAAATTACTAAACAGACAGTGTCATTAAGAGAGACCTAAAGACGAAAAAAATTATCGAAAATAATATAGACAATACAAAAGTGATGCAAAAGAGAATTAATTGAAGAAGAGAACATAGAAGTTGCAAATTAATTTATTTATCTAGGAAGCTAACTAAACGAAAGCTATTACAGAAGTCAGTAAACTTCGACGAAGAAACATGGAACTTAAAACGTTCGAACTGATTAACACGTTCGACTGACCGAATCATTAACAACGATTCGGTCAGTAATCATTTGGTGGTTGCGAGAAGTAGATCCTTGCAAAGAAAACAGACAAGATCCTTGCAGTATTTGAGAACATAGTACTTAGAAAAATTTCCGGTGGTGTGAATGACAACGGAAATTGGAGGATGAAGTATAACTTGGAACTCAAGCAATGGCCATTGACCAGAAAAACATTATGTTGCAAATACTGATGAATTGAAGACATACTGAAATATAAACTAGCAATTCCAAATTACTAAATAGACCTTCCAACCTTCGACAAATATAAAATAATCACAATACGTGTTCAAATTATTGGTATTCATCACATCATTCTAATAAAAATGTCTAACAAATGTATTTAACATAATTGGTTATGCAACTTGATATACGCAGCATTTCGCTTGTGGGGGATATCAAAGAAAAAATATAAAGGAAAGTCAGTTTCCAAACGATTACTAGTTTGGCAACTAGCACCCTGAATTAGTGAAATAAAAGAAAGGGCAATAAACAGCAAAAAATGTTATTAATATATTTTATGGCAATATTCCCACCATACAGACAGTAACACTTTTTTTAGGGTGGAAACCCGCTTTTGCAGTGGACAAAGATGCTTATCCTGGTAACCATTATTTTTCCTTATGTGGACAGTTGTTTAGAACAGTAACGGCCCGTGAGGGAAGGCGTTGGGGTGCCGCCTCTCCAGTATGTATCACAGTAAACAATTTTTCAGAGCAAAACACTATATTTTATTTCCATTCTGTTTTTTCCCTTTAACTCATTTTCCTGGTTCACCTCATGTGTAGGGTTTCAACAGTACGAAAAGTAAAAAAAAATCTTCAGCAGCACTATTTTCTTCTACGTCCTTCCACTTTAAAAACCCACGAGCCGCCACTGGTATAGAATCTGTTTTCTCAACCAAAAGGGAATTTGACGTACCAACAAGCTTGATTTGAATTTAATTATGCAACCTACTATGCACCGCGTCTAGCTGGTTGCATGTGATATGGAATGGCGTATATCAAGCAAATTTTGAAAAGACTTTCCAAATTTACGTCAAACGATGAAGTATATATGACATGCATAACATCTGCAGGCAATATATTAAAAGAATAAACGCAGATAGAAAAAATTTAAACATGTTTTTTGGAGGCTGATCACTTAATTTACCTCCAAGGACAAACTCTAAAATTTCGATTAATATGATAAAATACTGGCCTGTAATCTAACAGTTAATTATTATGTAAATTATAAAAATAGTTACTTTTACTGAATAAAGTGGCCGTTGGTGCTTCAGTAAAATTCATATTTTAAATATCAAAATTTCATTGTGTAAAAAAAATAATTCATTTTAACGAAAATCTCGGAAAAATTGTAATCAATTCATTCAATTGTTGGATCTTAAAAAAAATAAAATGAACGACTATTTCAAGATCATGCCTTATCTAATATTATCTTATTTGTGTAAACAATATACGTAAACTATTTATGTTAGCAAATCGTACTACATATTAGTTTTAAATATTTATCATAATTTAAAACAAGAGAAGTATTATACTAATTTTGTTCAAGTAATTAGAGATGTTTCAATAACCACATGATTAAACATAATCATGTGGTTATTTATAACATAATATTTATAACATAAAGAAACATCTTTTCTGGTCGATTTTTAGCGCGCTTGTATAAAAAAAGTTTAAAAAATAGGCTTTAAAATTGACTACTTACATTAAAATATTGACATGTGATAAATAATAAGTAATTTGACATGCAAAAAATAACTTTTAAAATTGACAAAAACTACTAGCGCCATCTATCGAAACAATACATAATTTGAAAGCTGTATATCTCCACTATAAAACGAGACAACAACCTTCGTTACGGTGCCACGCCACTTGTGTAATGCTGTCAGAAATCCTTTCTTGCATAACTACTTTCGGGAACAGGAAATAGTCACATGGAGATCAATTAGGTGAATACGGAGGATGTTGGAAGCACAAAGACTTGTTTAATTCGCCAAAAATTCACCAACAGCGATGGTCCTGTGAGGGTACATTGTCGTGCAACAAAAACCAAGTTCCCGGCGCTCAATCTTCAGTTCTCACTCGAACAATTATCTTCTACAAACGCTCCATAACATCCAGATAATATTGTGACATTATGATACTAAGTGACATTTTAACACTGTGAAACGAATTCCCAAAGTATAATAGCTTTAAGAGTCGTAAAAACAAATCAACATTGTCTTCTCCCGGAACTTCTGGAAACGCTATTTTTTCGATTTCTGAGTCCAGGAACTTCCACGTAGCACTTTGGCACTGTTTCAGGGTCATACTTGAGGCACCAAGTCTCATCACCGGTTACAATCGATTCCAGGAATGTGCAGTTCTGTCTGGCTATTTTAATATGGTCCTTGCAATGTTCAAAGCGAGCAATTTATTGTTCTTTTCCGTTTGTTTTAAATCATTTGTAAAAATTTAGAAGTAGCATCGTAAGTGATCATTTCACATATATTTTCCAAGAAACAAATATCAACATTAAGATTGTTGTTTTTTTTTTGGCCTAGTTTTGGGTCGTTTTCCAAACCATCACGATCATCCTGAAATCGTTTATACCACTCGAACATACGTGTACGGAACAATAATCACCATAAACTTTTTAAATCAATTCAAATGTTTCTATGAAAGTTTTACCGAGCTTGAAACAAAATTTAATATCGGCTCTGGAAATATTGCTCTTGAAAATATACAAATAATGTGTGCTTCAACATCCTCTGTATTCACCTGATTTATTTCCGTGTGGCTATTCCTGTTCCTGAAAGTAACGATTTATGACAGCGTTACACAAGTGGAGTGAAGCCGTAACACGGGTCGATAAACGGCCAAAAAACGAAGTGAAAAATCTGTGCTAAAGTTATATTTTATAAGTGTAATTTATAGTCACCTTTATCTTGTTTAGAACTCTTAGAACCCTTTAAGAATTGTAATCTTGTTTCCCATTAGGCTAATCATCAAGAACTGTTTAATTTTATAATAAAATCATGAGCCCTTCATGCTCACTCTTCTTTGATTTTCGTTGAATATGCAGTCATATTAATTAAGTCTAAAGCTCTTTCTTGATTAAAATTCGTTTTTGTGAAATAAATGTTTTATAACTAATTTTACGAATCGAATTGTTTAACTTAGACATTGGTTGAACGTGTCCAGCGATGCCCTCGGCTCCATCGTATTTTTGTGACGAGGTGGTAAAAGATACTGTCACTTTAATCGCTATAACACAATCCGTTGATCGAATGATGGCGGTCTCATTTTATAGATATATATATATATATATATATATATATATATATATATATATATATATATATATATATATATATATATATATATATATATATATATATATATATCTATGTAAATATAAGATTTTCTCTAAGATACTATATAATCGGATTAAACAACAACTAGATCAAGAGCTAGGTGAATACCAAGGAGGCTTCAGACCCTGGAGAAGCTGCACAGAACAAATAATTACTTTGAAGCTAGTCATGGCATATTATAGAAAACGAAACAACCCCCTTTGGATAACGTTTATAGATTTCAGGAAAGCATACGACTCCATCCACAGACCATCATTATTAAAAATTTTAAGACATTTTGGACTTCACCCAAAACTGATCAAATTGATAGAACTTACTCTAACTAATACAATTTCTAAAATTAAGTTCAGGGGAGAACTTTCTGAACCATTCTTGGTAAAAACTGGTTTGAGACAGGGTGACGGATTATCACCTCTTCTTTTTAACTGTGCACTGGAGTATATAATGAGAGAATGGTACAAGAACAACCCAAAAAATATAAAAATTGGAACCAAAAAGGACAACATACATTTGAATTGTCTAGGGTTTGCTGATGACCTAGCTCTTCTGGCCAATAACATTCAGGAAACAAAACAACAAATAAAATCTTTACAGGAAATAGCTCAGAATATTGGTTTGAAAATTTCATTTGAAAAAACAGAAATCATGTCAACTCAACTTCCATTAGTAAACAAAATTGAACTGGGTAGCCAAGAGATAAAAATTGTGGAAAGATTTAAATATTTAGGTGAAATAATCACATACAATTTGAATGAAAAACCAGCATGGCAAAGTAGAATAGATAGACTGGTTAGAGCACAGCATGTGACCAAGAACACATACAACAAAAGATGTCTCTCAATAGCAACCAAATTAAAACACTACAAAACGGTCACTCAACCTCAAATTACATATGCATGTGAAACAATATTCAAAACAACAAACACCGTTGCAATAGATGGAATACTAAAGACAGAGAGGAGAATAGTGAGAACTTGTTTGAATAAAAATTATCAAGTAAATGGAGTCTGGAGACTGGCTTCCAATGAAACCGTCTATAAGGAAATAGAACCAGTGACGAGCACTATGAGAAAGAAGCGAATATCTTTCTTGGGGCATCTAGTAAGGACACCGGAAAGTAGAATCAGTAGGAGAATAATAGAGAAATTTTGGAATAGTAAGAGCAATATTAGATGGATCACAGAACTTAAGGAAGACATGAGAGAGTTGCACATCACAATGGAAGATTTAAGGTGCAAGTCAGATGCACTTAAGATATTGCAGGACAAACACACCGCACTACAGGCAAGGATCAACAGACAGAGGACAGGAAGAGTGATTCCGGAGGAGGAAAGGAAATTACGATCAGAGTGGATGAAGAAGTATTGGGCTGAGAAGAGAAAAAAGGACCTGAACCATAACTTGACTAGAGTGGTCCTATGCAGACCATAAAGTTAAAATAAATAAAATAAATAATATATATATATATATATATATATATATATATATATATATATATATATATATATATATATATATATATATATATGCATACAGCTTTCAGATTATATGTTCTTTCAATAGATGGCGCTAGTAGTTTTCTTTAAATTTTCAAAGTTCCGTTTTTTTTTCCGTATGATTGTTTTGTACATTTTGTAAATACAACTTTTATAGCTAAAGTATGTTATTTGTAGCATGCAAACAGATATAAGAGAAAAATTAACTCTCAAAAACCCCTTTAAACTATGCTTTTAAAGCAACATATAGGAAACAGCATAAGGGTAAAACAAATACAATTGTATTGGGAAAATATGTATTATTTCTTATAAATAGAATTTTCCTGCTTGCAATACATTACTGGCTTCAGGAATGCATTGTTTAGACTTTATTTCAATAGCTAATATTCATCGTGTTCGAAAGGATGATATTTGTGCCCATAACCACTAAAACAAAAAAAAAAATAAAAAATGTAGACTTTACCTGAATATTTCAAATACGTACGCAGCTAATGGGCATAATCTTCCATTGCAGTCGAAGGTATTCAAATATGCGATATCTTCTGGAGACAAATTGAAATCGAAGATTTCAAAGTTCTGCTGTATTCTCGATTTAGTTACCGATTTTGGAATGGTGATTACACCACGATCCAGTTGGTATCTAAGAAGAACTTGAGCTGGTGATTTCTTGTATTTGGTAGCAAGGTCTTTCAATTTGGGGTCTTCCAATAATTGGGGATCACCTAAAACAATGCAGTTACATTAATGTTTTATTGTAAATTTTGGTTTGGATGTACATTAGGGTAAAACCAATAAAACATGATCTATAGAGGGTGTATAATGTTCAATATGGTTAGGGGGGGGATTTTATATAATTATTAAATTTGCAATAAAAAAAACTATAGCCTAACACAATTTTCCTAACGGAATTTGTGGTCTGAAACATTAAAATCAAAGTGACCATCAAACACTAAATAACTTGTTTTCCATTTCTCAATGCGTGTTTCGCTAACCATGTTACTTCTTCTATTGGAACCTTTGGTGTGATGCACTAAACTTGAAGATATTTACCACTAAACACCAAAACACTTTTTTTGAACTGCTCGACGCACGTTTCGCTAACCATGCATCTAATTCTAAAACTAAACTATGTTCTATTTATATGAAAACCATACCTAACGAAGCGTGTAAAAATCATGAACTGTGAAGTGTACTAAGCCTTCATTAATAATTGAAAAAGTTGACTGAAAGGAATCGGTCCTTTATCTCGGTTCATGATTTTCTTACATTTTTCTATTTAAATGCTTTCATATGCATCCAAAGTGTTTTGGTGTTTAGTGGTAAATCTCTTCAGTTTAGTGCATCACACCAAAGGTTCCAATAGAAGAATTGACCTACGATGGCTACACGGTCAGCGGAACTAAATCTTTATCGTAAGTACACTACTAAAATTAAGCTTATTGGAGCAGATATTTGGTTTCTTAAGTCATGCCAGACTAATAAAATATTTCCCAATGTTATTAAAGTTAATATTTCAAAATCTTCCAAAATATGTGACAAAATAACTAATTTCGCAAAACAGAAATGGCTTGACTTAGAAATCAAACATTTGTACAGTAAAAGGAGTATGCTTGAAATTAAAGCGTACAATCTTTACAAGAAATTAACATTTAAATTAAGTAATGTAGAACATGAATGTTGGTGCAATTTTCAAAGGAATATGGTTCACAGCAGTAAATAGTAAATTTATTAAAAAAATGTCATCTTTAAATAAAAAATTAAAAAAACTCAAAATTGAACAGTAGAAAGAACATATTCCAGAAAAGAGCATCAACTTCGTAGAAAATCTTTCAACTCAGACGTTCGATAATCCAGAACTAGATCTTTTAAATAAAGGCCCCAATTTTGCTTTGCCGGCATGCCGAAGTGCTTTGGAGGATATGGTAGCCGGTATTGAAACTGGTATTAAACACTTACCGGAGTCTTCCAGGGCTTTCGTCAGAGAGTCATGTAAAAGTAAAATTGCAAAAAATATTTGAAATAAAAATCAAAAAATGCCAAATATTTCTAAGATTGTCAAGCGTCTGCGTGAGAAAGATTGTTTTTATTTAAAATCTGATAAGGGAAATAAGGTTCTAGTAATGGACAAGCCTGATTACTTAGAACGCGTTGAAAAATTAATTCAAGACGGTCCTTATAAACGATTACCTGGGAATCCATTGTCAAAAATGATTAACGAAGTTACAGATACATTGAAATCTTGTAACAGCCTTATTTCTCCTTCTCTGAAAAGCAAATTACATGTTTCTAATCCAAAAGTGCCAAGATTGTATGCTCTACCAAAAATTCATAAACCAGGAAAATCAATGAGACCAATTGTATCAAAGGAACATGAAAATCTACCAAACCAACTACCTTCCTGTTCTGTGATAAATTCAACCAAATTCATAGAAAAAGTCAAAAATACACATCTACAGGAATGTGAGGTTTTCTTTTCCTTTGACGTTTCATCGTTGTTTCCGAGTGTCCCGATTCCACATACCTTGAAATACCTAAGGGAGTTACTCGAGTTAAACGGTTTTATTTAATAACAAAATTGTTTCTGAGTACATCTCCTTAACAAGATTATGTATGAAGCAAAATTGTTTTCAGCTTAATAACAGGTTTTATGAACAACAAGGAACGGCAATGGGCAATCCTCTGTCACCGTTCTTAGCAAACTTATTTATGAGTAAATTTGAAACCGAGACAAAAGATGAATTCAATTACTTTCCGAAGGTATGATTAAGATATGTGGATGATATTTTTGCCATTTTCGATTCGAAAAATGAAAATTTAGATGATTTTATTAAGAACTTAAATAGTAAATCCGAAAATATAATATTCACGCATGAAGTCGAAAGCAATGATAGTTTACCATTTCTGGATGTGTTAGTCAGTAGAAATAACAAAAATAGATTAGATTTTGATATTTTCAGAAAAACCACCACCACTTCGAGATACATTCCTAACGATTCAAATCATAGCTTCCAAAATAAGAGCTTCTCCAATCATAGCTTCCAAGCTAGTTTAAATTTTATGGTAAATAGATTAATTAATTTTCCTTTAAATAAAGATAATTATAACAAAGAATTAAAATTAATTAGGGAGGTATCTGAAGTGGATGGTTATAATAAGAACATTATAGATAAACTAATTAGAAAACATAAGTTCAGAAAATTATTGAAAGAATCTTCGACTTTTTAAAAGGATCAGGACACAAAGAAATTAATGGTAATACCATTTGATGCACAGTTGACAAGAGGACTAGACAAAATTTTGAAAAAAGTGGACATTAAGGTTGTGTAACAAAGGATAAAGGTAATCCAAAGGATAAAGTAGAGCAGCATGAAAAGTCGGGGATTTACGAAATTAGCTGTCAAGATTGTGATCGAAGGTATATTGGGCAAACAAAAAGATCCATATTGACAAGATATAAAGAACATGTTGCCCACATTAGATATGGGAGAAATGAAAAATCTTGTGTTGCCCAATATGCAATCGAACATGACCACAGTATAGATATTAGTAATTTAAGACTAATTAAAAGTGTTAATAATAATAGGGCTTTGGATGCATATGAAAGCATTCAAATAGAAAAATGTAAGAAAATCATGAACCGAGATAAAGGACCGATTCCTTTCAGTCAACTTTTTCAATTATTAATGTAAGGTTTAGTACACTTCGCGGTTCATGATTTTTACACGCTTCGTTAGGTATGGTTTTCATATAAATAGAACATAGTTTAGTTTTAGAATTAAATTAAATCATCTCCTGATGATGCTAACATGGTTAGCGAAACGTGCGTCGAGCAGTTTAAAAAAGTGTTTAGTGGTAAATCTCTTCAAGTTTAAGTGATTTGGTGTTTAGTAGTAAATTTTTTTGAATTTAGTACAGTCTAATTCTCATTGACATTGGCGAGATATTTGATAATCTGGTATAATAAAATTAATTAATAATATAAAATTAATTAATGTTATAGACAAAAGGAATGTACAAATATGCACCTTTTTTGACATGTATTTATTAAAAAAGAATTACAAACTTTCTTTGATTTTTCCGAATCCCAAGGGACAAAGTCTGGAGAACATGACGGGTGCTATAAAATATCCCAGTTTTTTTCCAGGGTTTGTTTCCAGGCTCCTTTTTGCTGAATGTGGCCGTGCATTGTCCCGAAATAGAATTAATTCCTTACTTATCTTGCCAGTATAAGGCTTTTTTACTTAAAAGCGTCACTAAAATTAATTAATCGCTGCTGATAACGGTTTGTTATCCCGGATGCAGCAACTTATAATGTACGATGCTCACCCGATCCAGGGCAATGCTTTTTGGCGGGGATATTTGGTTTGATGATGCTTGCTGATGGCCGACCGGGATTAACCCACGATTATCACCTATTTGGATTATAATGGATGGGCCGAAGGGTTATAAACTTTATGAAATCAAATTAAAAAAAAGTTTATCAATTTTAACAAATTTATTTTAAAAATGTACAAACATTCTTGGAAATATGTTCTGAAGATTACATTGTCTAAATGCTCCGTTTCTGTCCAAGAACTCCTGAAGCCAATATTTAAAATTTGTCATTACGTCGCGGCGAGCGTCAGCAGCAGTTATGGCTTCGATTTCTTGTCGAATATTCTTCTCTCTATTGGGCGTCTGTCTCTTCTGTCGAGAGCAATGATGCATCAACATCAAAGTTCTCATTCTAAGCTGCGAGTTCAAAGAGGATCCAGCGACTCTCCTTTTCAATTTTTCCTAGCTTGTGTAAATATTTAGAAAATGTTTCCGGTGTTACTCCGAGTTCATGTCCGAGGAGTTCTAGCAGTATACGACAAGAAATTTCTTTCCAGCAGTACTTCTAATTCTTCATTCTCCTCTTTTTTGGCTGTTCCGGATCAGTTTTAACAAGTACTGATGAAACAGCATTATGTTTCATACAGTACATAATTTTAATACATAATTTCCAGAGCCGCAGATATTATATATTGAGCTTCCGCAGATTTTTTTTTTTTAGTTGAAAGACGAAGAGAAGGCAGTTTTTCAACTGATTTTTCAGGTTATATCGATATTAAGCTCGTATATTATATCTCGTTTGAAAGCTGAAAGATGGGGTTTTAAAATAAACAAATGGCGGGAAACAAGTTCTGCAGTTCATAAAACGTAGGGACCAATAATTAAGTTGAGGATCTGACATTACCTGGTTTGGCCCATGGTCTATCTGGTGACCCCAGTGGACTGTAAGCGGTAACAGCAATACCTTTGGATTTTGCAAACTCAATTAGCTTGGATTGGTTTAAATAAGGATGGCATTCGATCTAAAAAGATCATTATTTTTACTCGTCCATATCAAGATTATTTTCAGACCTGCAAAACGGCTGGAGGAATGCTGCCATTCTCTAGAATTCTGGTAATCTGGGCCTTATTGAAGTTAGACAAACCAATGGACTTAACGAGATTTTTTTTGACAAGCTCTTCCATTGCCTTCCACGTATCCAAATAATCTGCATCACTGAAGATGATGTTGCCAGCTTCATCCTTTGGAAAACTTTCAGCTTCTTCCTAATCAAATCAAAATTTTATATAACTCATACAGCATTTTCAACGTCCAACTAGGGAAAGAAAGAAAGTACAGGAAAACAGTCGGCAGTTTTCCCGCTCTTAATGGACTAACCATAATGGTAGAAGATTGGTTGAACTATGTTCGCAGTTTAATTTAAAACTAATGTCAACCCATTTTAAGAAGAAAATAGCAAAACAAAAGGCCTTGGGGTGCCCAAACACGTACTTGGGTGAATATAAAATTGACCATGTTGCCATTTCGTACCCCAATTATAAAGAGATTTTGAATATTCAAGTCAGGAAAGGAGCTAACATAGGCACAGATCACTACTTGGCTAGAATCAAACTTAGCTTAAAACCTCGAAAACTTATTCAAAAGAGACTGCTAATACCAAAGTTCGACCCTACGAAAATAAAACCAGCCCTAACAGAAGAGCTTGATAAACAACCAGCACAGAACTGGCAAGAATTGAAACAAAAAATTATTAAAGCGGCCTTAAAGTTGGTTCCTTTGCAAAAACGTAGAAAACATCCGTGGTGGGATGAAGTTTGCGAGCAAGCAGTATTAAGCCGAAGTAAAGCATTCAAAGATTGGAACAGTCAAAAAACAGCAATAATCTATAACATCTTTTTGGAAGGACGTAAAAACATTGAAGCTAATTAGACAAACTAAAAGAAAATATGAAAACAATCAACTTAATGAAATAGAAAAAGATTTCCAAAAAAATAACACCGGAAACGGTGAACGGAATGAAGATGAAATAATTAGGCAAATCAACCGGATTAAAAATGACAAAGCTTTTGGTGAAGATGGAATCACTGCTGAACTTTTGAAATCCGCTGGTCCAGGCACAATCAAGGAAATAACCAAAATTCTACAAGAAGTTTGGCGAACCGAACGGATTCCGGAAGATTGGAAAGATGCTCTAATCCATCCACTACACAAGAAAGGAGATAGAACGGATGTAAACAACTATAGAGGGATATCTCTTCTCCCAGTTTGTTGCAAGATTCTATCTCGATGTCTACTAAACAGAGTACTGGGACAGCTAGAACCTAAAATTGGTGAATATCAAGCAGGTTTTCGACCGCGCAGAACCTGCCCTGAACAGATCTTGAATCTAAAGTTGATCCTAAAACATCAAAAACTGTACAATAAAAATCTCGTCTGTACATTTTTGGATTTCAAAAAAGCATATGATTCTATTGACCGCGAATCTTTATTCCGAATCTTGAAAGAACAAGGATTCGATCTGAAAACGCTGGCAATTATTAAAGCAACATTAACTAACACAAGGTCAAAAGTTAAATTCATGGGTGACATCTCAGAGCCCTTCGAAATTAAAACTGGAGTGAGACAAGGGATGGACTCTCGCCACTCTTATTTAACTGTCTTCTAGAAAAAATTATACAGGAGTGCCGTGAAAAAACATCGGCCGTGAATATTGACCAGCACATGAAACTGGGGAGAGAACCAACATCAAAATTGATTGTCTGGCGTTTGCTGATGATCTAGCAATTTTGGCTCAAGATGTATTAACGGCACAGAAACAGATTGAAATCCTAAAAGAAACTGCAGAAAAGGTAGGACTCCAAATCTCCTTTGAAAAGACACAATCATGACCCGTAACAGACTAAGACCACCATTTCTAAAAACAAATTATGGTAATATCAGACGAGTCTCTCAATTCAAATATTTGGGTAAAATAATCATGGAAACTGGGTTGGAAAAAGCGGCCAATAAGGGTAGATGTCAAAAAATGGATACGGCATTAAGACTTACACAAAATATTTACAACAAAAAATGCCTATCTAAAAACACAAAACTGAGACATTACATTACATTATATTATTAAGCCAGAATGTCTATATGGGGCAGAAATACTCATTTTGAATAGAAAGAGAGACATCGAGGACATTGAAAAGAAGGAAAATCATAAGAAAAATGTTAGGCCCCAAACAAATAAATAGCACAACATACCGACTTCGAGAAAACCAAGAAATCAAACAATACACAGATATACATAGCGATATGAGAAAAAGAAGACTTAAGTTTTACGGACACATCAAACGGATGAATCCGAGTAGGCTAACTAGACAAATAGTTGAATTTTATGAAAATAGGAGTAGAGCTAAAGTAGAAATAATTAAATGGATTGCGGCAATTAAAGAGGACCTAAGATCAGCAAATATTACACAAAGTGAAATTCAGGATAGAGGTTGTTTCAGACACAAGGTTAACGTTTGGAAGGTTGGCCAGAGAGAAAAATGTAGGAAGACTGGAACAACTTGGTCTGACGAAAGGAAAAAAAGCTCATAGCGAAAAATTAAATCAGTATGGGCGCAAAGGAAGGCTAACAACAATATATAAGGTTGGTTGGCCAGAGAGAAAAATGTAGAAAGACTGGAACAACTTGGTCTGACGAAACGAAAAAGCTCATAGCGAAAGAATGAAATTATTATGGGCGCAAAGGAAGGCTAACAACAACAAACGCCTCTAATTGTACTTCGCGTGGTCCGCCAGGGCCCATACGTGAATAATAATAATAACATACAACATTTTTTATGTTAACAGTGCTATTCAACGAGGTACTAGAAGTGGTAATGAGAAAAAGGAAAATAAAAAAAGACGGTGTTACTTTTCAGTGAACACTCAAAATGTTTGGATTTCGCAGATTATTTAATACTATTGGTTAAGTAAAAAATCAGAGCTGCAAAAAAATACAAAAAAAATAGAAGTTGAAAGTTTTGTTAGTTAACATGTATCTGTATTTATAAACTTGCAAAGGAAAGGAATAAAAATGTCTGAAGGTAGGACTCGGGTACTTATGGGAATAGTAATAAATGATACAAGTAAGGAATATTTGGAATTGAAAATCGGAACAAAAAAAAGGAATCAAAAATGAGGCAGTCAAGGTAGATAAAGGTGAGAATTTATAGCTGACTAGACCTACAGTGACATGCCAGCGAGACCTGTGCAATAAAGAAAGTAGACAAAAAGGTGATTAATAAAAATATTAAGAACAACTTACAGAGGGAAGATATATGAGGGTTGGAGTAGAAGAACAAACAAATAAATGCTTTATAAAGACCCAAATATCAGCACCCACATCAAGGCACCCAGAATAAGAACCCTAGGATATGCCAAATTAGAAGATGCTAAAATTAGCCCAATTTACTAAGAGCCTAACGATAGAAGAAACAAGCGGAGGGAGACCGAGAAATAAGTGGTAATGGCAATGTAATGAAATGTTTAGTAGATGTCCGGAGCTGGGAAGAAAAAAACGCTAAATAGAGAACAATAGAAAATAATAATATGGAAAATGAAGCAAAAGAACATGAACTTATTATTAATGTAATGTAGATTTTTGCAAATGGCCCTGGACCTACACGGCCTGTAGATTTATTGTATATGTATAATTTTTCTTTATTTTTAAATTAATTAAAAAAATAAAATAAAATAAAAAAAGTGATAGATAACAAAGTAAAAAATTGTTTAATTCCTTTTAAAAACTATCACAAAGTCTAAAACGGACAAATCAATCAATATTTTTTTTTTAATTATTGAGTCCATAATCTTATGAAAAGAAAATTTTAAATTATACCTTATAGCCGCATGGCCAATGGATTAAATATAAATCCAGATATTTCAAACCTAAGTCTTCAAGTGTCATTCTTACGTTTTTTTCCACTAAATCGCTTCTGTGGTATGTGTTCCATAATTTACTAAAACAAATTAAAATATGTGCTCTAGAATTCTCTATATACTGTTTAATACAATTTAATACAATTTAATAGAAAAAACCAGAAGTTATGAAATATTTCAAATTTAATAAATAAAAATAAATAATTTAGGAAAAATAACTATTTTTTTTATTTTTCCGACATGCTATGTGCATACCAGAACCTTCAAACTACGTTTTCAGAAGGATTAACTGCAGTAAAAATAATACCAAATCATAAAACTATAGATTTATAAATGTTTCGCTAAAAAAAAATAGAAAACTATCAACAAACGGTTAAAATAATTATCATATACCACTTTTTAATTATAATGATACAGAAATGCAGGGGTATAACTGTTCAGTGGATAAAATCGCCTTTAAGTTTAATAACTAGAGACCGGACTTGAAAAAACCGTTAAAGAAAAAGAAATATATATATATATATATATATATATATATATATATATATATATATATATATATATTTATTTATATATATATATATATATATATATATATATATATATATATATATATATATATATATATATATATATATATATATATATATATATATATATAATATATATATATATATATATATATATATATATATATATATATATATATATATATATATATATATATAAATATATATATATATATATATATATATATATATATATATATATAAATATATATATATATATATATATATATATATATATATATATATATATATATATATATATATATATATAATTATAATCTTTTTATTTATTGGGATTTTCGGTCAGTAATTAAGTTTTAATTTTTAATTTTTCTATTAACGTTTAGGTTCGACAATGAACCATCCTCAGAATAATTCTACAATACATATAACTTTTATAAAAAATACAAACTTACATTTAAAAACCTACCAATATTAAATTAAACAATTAATTTTTAAATTTTTTTAACTAATATGTGATAATTTTGTATACAATTTTTAAATGACATATTTAACTTTGACATATTTAACAATTCTTTCACCTTTAAATTTTTGTTTTTTATTATAACCTAATTGTTTTGAATTTGTTATGTGGAATGATATTAGATGCAAAAATATAAAATTATGAAAATTTATTATTTAATAATGTTATTATATATACAACTTAAATTTTCTGTATCATTTCTGAAATTAATGGTATTATATGTTTATTTTTATGTTTTTCAAAATCTAGGATTTTTATGTCGTTAAAATTAAAGTTGTGTTCATTATCTATAGCATGCCTTGAAAGGGCAGTTATGTTTGGTTCTAAGTTTCTAATGTTTTTTTTTATGTTCATTAATTCTGTAATTGTGTAATTGTTTAGTTTGGCCAATATATGATCTTGGGCAGTTTAAGCAATCAATTTTGTAAATTAAATTTGTTTATTCCATTTTGGGTGTTTGTGGTTTTAATTTTGTAAATATTTGTTTAGTGTTATTATTGGGTATTTCTGCTATATTTATATTATATGTTTTAAGAACTTTTTTTATTTTATTATTTATTTCTGGTATGTATGGTAAAGGTACGTAATTTTCATTTTTAGTTTTATTTGTTATGTTATTATTGTTATATATTCTATGTATTCTATTTTTAATTACCGGTTCGTAAAATTTTTTTGGATAATTATTATCTTATAGTGTTTTTTTTTATTTTATTTATATATTTTGGCCTATTGTTTGGATTAGTTAAAATAACAGCTCTATCAATTAAAGAATTAATAACACTTTTTTTACATTTATTTGGTGTATAAGATTTAAAATTAAGATATCTTCCAGACGATACTGGTTTTGTATACCAATTTGTTTTGATATTGCCATCCTTATCATACGTGATGTTAATATCCAAAAAATTAATTGTTTTATTTTTTTCTTCTTCATGAGTCAATTTTTTATAATATTTTTAAAATTTTATAAAAAATTGACACATATTACTTAAAAATTCAAAAAAATAATTGTTTAATTGATATTGAAGTATTCTGATGATGGTTCGTTGATGATGGTAGTATCGAAACGTAAATAAAACAATAAAAAATTAAAACTTACTTACACTGACCGAAAATCTCAATAAATAAAAAAATAATATATATATATATATATATATATATATATATATATATATATATATATATATATATATATATATATATATATATATATATATATATATATATATATATATATATATATAGGGTGTTAATGAAATACTCTTACAGACTTTATTGGCAAATTCTACGTCACAATATAACACAAAAATGTAATATGAATATGGGTCCGGAAATTCTTCGTGTTCGAGATACAGGGGGTTGAAGATTTATAATATCTTGCTATCAGTATAAAAGGTTTTTCGGTAAGGATTTGAAAAGGACTGTTTTTAACAAATTTCACACATAGAAGCTTATATAAAAAACAATAAATGGGGGTCTCCGATAGCCTCTCCCAATTGCTTTCATCTTGAGCTCGGCTGATGACACCTGAAAGCCTAGAACCCGTTTCCTAGAGATACCTCGTGGCGAATAGTGGCAGTTGGGTTGCCAACGGGCATGACAACGTCAGTTGCTTGCCGTTCGTCAGAATTAAGCCTCTCGTCAATCACAACCTGGCGAATTTGGAGGTTGGACTTAGGCTTGAATCCATATAAAATGGTACTGGCTCAAGAACTGAACCCAACTGACCATCGTATTCTTCGTGAATTGCCGATTGGGCCCTCGAAATGATGGAAGCCGGTAACGAATTTCATCCCAAAATCATCTTCTCCGATGAGGCTTATTTTTGGCTCAATAGCTTCGTCAATAAACAAAATAGGAAATTGAAAAATATAAAATAAAAATAATATATATATATATATATATATATATATATATATATATATAGAGGAGGCCTCAGACTAACATGATCCAAAATCTGCCAACCCGCATTGGACCAGCGTGGCAGATTACGGTCCATACCTTCAACATGGTATTTCAATATGTTGAAATATGACAGTACAACCTCAAACACGGCCCTCATTCCCCGGAGGCCAAGGGGCAACTACCTACGGCAGCGGGAAGACCTGCCCCAAGGCAGAGGGTGCTAAGAATCACCGGGTTAGATCAGGCTGCCATTGGACTTTTGACATTGCAACGTTAAATATACGGACTATGAAAACAGAGGGCCGATTGCAAGAACTGTTAATCGAACTTGACAACATACATTGGGATATTATTGGGCTCTGTGAAACACGAAGGAAGGGTGAAGAGTTAATCAAACTGGAATCAACTGGACACGTATTCTACACTCGAGGTACGGAAAATGGCCGATGTGGCGGAATAGGATTCCTCATCAATCGAAAGCTGAAGGACAGTGTGGTAAAATTTGAAAGTACATCCGACCGATTAGCCCAATGCGTCATTCAGCTGAATAAAAAGTTTAGGCTTCAAATCGTCCAAGCTTATGCACCAACTATAAGCCATAAAGATGAGGAAATTGAGGAATTTTATGATGATGTGGCCCAGCTTTTATACAAGGAGAAATGTAGGTACAAAATCCTGATGGGTGATTTTAATGCCAGAATTGGAACAACAAGAACAGACGAAAATGCAACTGGCCCATATGGAACTGGTGAGCGAGACAATAGAGGTGACAGATTAGTTGATTTTGCTGAAGGACAAGAACTATATATTATGAATTCATTCTATAAGAAAAATATCTGCAGAAAATGGACATGGAAAAGTCCATCTGGGCTCACAAGCGAAATTGACTACATCATGACCAACGATAAAACAATATTTACCAATTGTACTGTCCTTAACAATTTTAATGTTGGAAGTGACCACCGAATTGTACGAGCAAGGGTTCGGATTGACTGTCGAAAAGAGCGCGAAAAAATGGTAAGATCAAAGAAGGGCAAGGTGGATTCTGGAAAACTGCTGGAGAGAGGAAGCGATTTTGAGATTGCTTTGTCAAACCGGTTTGCTGCGTTACAAGATCCAGAGGAGGTGGAAATATCAGTTCAATATGAAGAAATCACCAACAATGTACTTCAAACGGCTGCTTCAATAGCACCAGAAGAAAAATGTCTCAAACAAACAAAAATCTCCAGTGAGACCATTGATTTAATGAAGAAACGGCGAGCAATGAGAAATGCAGGTAGTCCTTTTGGCAGGGTCGAGTACACTGAGCTCTGCAAAACTATAAGAAAACGTATCAGAGAGGACACGCGCCGATTCAATATGCAGCTAGTGCACAAAACCCTGGAAGAAAACAAAGGAATTAACAAAGCTAAACAGAAGCTGAGAAACAAAAGAACGCAAATATATGCTTTAAAGCGTGAGGATGGCACAGTGTGCAGGGCGCGTACCCAAATGTTAGAGATTGTCAGAAGGTTTTATTCCCAGTTATATGAAGATCAGAGCCAGTCAGGGACAGCAATACCCACGGAAGAACAATATATAATACCAGATATCCTAGTGGAGGAAGTAATAAATGCTATAGAATTGATGAAGAACGGCAAGGCTCCAGGAAAGGATAGTGTAACTGTCGAAATGCTAAAAGCTGGTGGTCGGACGTTACATAAAACACTGGCAAAATTATACTCAAAATGCCTCAAAGAACAAAAAGTACCTGACTTATGGAAAAATGCAGAAGTGATCCTTTTACATAAAAAAGGACCACAGGAAGATTTAAAGAACTACCGTCCAATAAGCCTCCTATCAGTGATGTACAAAGTTTTCACTAAGATAATTTCTAAAAGAATATTAAAAAAACTGAATGACGCACAACCAAGAGAACAAGCAGGATTCAGAAGTGGATTCAGTACAATGGATCACATCCAGGTTGTACAGCAGGTCATAGAAAGGCACAACGAATACACCATGCCACTGTGCTTGGCTTTTATCGACTACGAAAAAGCATTTGATTCCATCTCAAAGCATGCGATAATGGATGCACTGCTTAGCCAAGGTGTAGAGAGAGCCTATGTAAACCTATTAGAATCGATATATGATGGAGCTACAGCCACAATTCACCTTGATGATCTTGAAGTGGGAATTAATATAGAACGAGGTGTACGGCAGGGTGACGCAATATCGCCTATTCTTTTCTCGGCTGGCCTTGAAGAAGTATTCCGTAAACTGGATTGGGAACAGGATGGGGTAAAGATCAATGGTGCAAACTTAAACCATCTTAGATTTGCAGATGATATTATTCTCATTTCACAAGACCCAGAGGAGCTGCAAAGACGCATACAAGAACTGCAAAGGGCTGGCGAACCATTTGGCTTGAAAATAAACCTGAAAAAGAGTCAGGTTATGTTCAATAACTTCGCTCAGGACAGAAGAATTTCAGTTTTAGGAAGGGATTTAGAGATTGTGGACAGCTTTGTATATCTTGGGCAGAGGATTTCCATGGAGGGGAATACCGCCCGGGAGGTGGAACGGCGTGTTAAATGTGGCTGGCAGGCATTTGGTAGGCTCAACATAGTGTTTAAGAGCAGACTCCCTCTTTGCCTGAAAAGAAAAGTATTCGATCAGTGCGTTCTACCCGTTATGACATACGGAAGTGAAACCTGGACACTCACATCGCAATCAATTCAAAAACTTCGGGTGGCACAGAGGGGAATGGAAAGATGTATGCTTGGCATTACAAGACGAGACAGAAAGCCCTGCGCATGGATCAGGGAACAAACAAAAGTCTGTGACATCATTGGAAGAGTAAAACAGTTGAAATGGAGATGGGCAGGCCATATAGCGAGGCGATGGGACGACAGATGGACCAAGGCAATCCTGGAGTGGATACCGCTTGATCGCAAACGTCCGCGAAGAAGACCGAAAGCACGATGGACTGATGACATCGTTAAGTATATTGGACCCGAGTGGCAGAGGAAAGCCCAGGACCGTGAAGGTTGGAAGTATGCTGAAGAGGCCTTCATCCTGCAGTGGATCGATACGGGCTGATGATGATGATGATGATGATATATATATATATATATATATATATATATATATATATATATATATATATATATATATATATATATATATATATATATATATATATATATATATATAGGCAGAATTGCCTAATAGAAAGAAAAAAAAATCTTGTGGTGAAAGTTCTGTAGATATGTATCAGAAAAGTGAGGGGCGCCAGAAACAAGTGGACTCGAAAGAAATTTTTAATTTGATAAGTGACATGGAACTTAATAATCGAAGGATTACGGTAACATTTACGTTAACAAATACACGTGGCTTTTTAGTAGGCAATGTAGTGCCACTAATTCAATCTTAAAAAAATATTACTAAGGCAGATCCAGAAAGAGTTTTTGGAAAGATGCGTTCATCACTTTCATTCAGAGTTAAAACTATACAGCATGGAATGTATTGAATACAGCCATCGGCCTTGGGGTATTTTTATTGATCACTACCACTATAACGTAGTCACATTATTATAAGCCAATAGTATACGGATTTTATACTAAACTTTCGTGAGGTAACAGAAGAAAAGAACAAGGAAATTGTGCTAAGGTTTCATGAAGATAATGTCCTAGATCCTAAATCACAAGACATCTACACCGTATATCGGATTAAAACGGATTTTTTTTAAGAAAACTAGCACCATTTATTGAAACAATATCAAATCAGAAAGTTCTTTATCATCTCTATAAAATGAGACCACCACTATAATAATGGATCAACGAATTATCAAGTTATAACCTTTAAAGTGTCAGTATAGTGCGGTTCAAGATATACCATTGACCGAATGGCTGTCATAAAAAAAGTAAACAGACCCGAGCCTAATAAAATAACAGGTAAAAAGATAAAATTAATTTTATATCTGGTTTAGTAGTTTCGAAATATTTTAGTTTAGTTCACATTATTTTCTTAAACAGTGCAGTTCTATAATTTCGATCGTATTTTTATTATTGCAAATGTGCTAAAAATGTGGCGTTCTTTACAAAATAATGATCATTGTGCCTACAAAATAAAGTAGTGTTAATTTTAAAAGAAAATATTTATCGTCCGATGCTAAGCAATTGTTAATGTGTATTATTTGGTGAATAGGGGGCTTAATGTAAATATAGCCGCAGCAGAAACACCTTCATTAACGAAAACGCCGTTGTCTACAGTTAAAGATATTGTGACGAAGTCAATTAAAACCAAAAAAGTTCGTAGTGATTCTGGTAAAAGCAAATCTGTTGACGAAAACAATAAAGACTTAATTCGAAGCAAAATTTATGCTATGTATGAAGAGCAAACTGTGCCTGCATTGCATTCATTGCAACAGCGACTAACGAAATATGAATCCAACATTCTTTGCAGCAGAACTAGGCTCGGATCATTAATAAAAGACAAATATTAATGGAATCGCAACGATTGCGATGATGACGGTTTGACTACTTAAGCTATATAAAAAAAAACAACAAGGGAAAAAGAATTACAATTTTACACGCTGGTTCCGAGGATGGATGGGTTCCAAATTGTTTACGGCGGTCCTCCAAAAATATTAAACATTCATCTTTGGCGACTACGATGACGACAACACAGGAGAATTTTTTGAAAATTGGTTTATAAATAGCCTTTTGCCCAATGTGCCCAAAGGAAAGCGTAATTGTAATGGACAATGCTAGTTATCATAATCGCTAAAAAATAAAAAAAACGATACATATTTTGAAAATACATATAAAAAGTGTGATCTAGAAATATTAAAGAGATTTAATATTAAAAAGGAATATGGATGTGATACCATTGCTGGCGATATAGGACATACGGTTTTACGCTTTCCCCCGTATTACAGTATTTTTAATCCAATTGAGCATATTAATATTATTAATATATATAATATATTATAATTATTATATATAATATATTATAATTATATTAATATTAAATTAGGTAAAATCCAATGTTAGAGCAAAAAACATTTATCCGACTCTAAGTGCAAGTGCTGCAACAATTAATTAGGAAGGTTGTATATAGTATTCCCAAAGAAAGTGGGATAAATTCGATTAACCATGTTATTAAAATAGAAGATGTATAATATAGAACCACTTTTTATTAATGTAGATCAAAGTGACAGTGAGAGTGAAAACGAATTAAATGTATAATTAAATTTAAGTTATAATTTTTATTGTACTAATAGATACATTTATTTATTTATTTATTTTTATTGTACTAATAAATTCAAAATACACAAACCAATAAACAATGTTTAGTCATACATAATAATAATAATAACAACTCGGACAGACCAATCACTACTGATCGACCTGTTGATTATAACAGGCCTGATATTGTTCTAATCAACAAAAATGAGATAAAGGGCTTTTATAATTGACATAACAGTGCCGCTCTCTCACAACATTAGAAAGACTGATATGGAAAAATCCACAAAGTATGAAAATCTGGTATACGACTTGAAGAACCAGTAGAAACTAAGTAAGGTAGATGTAGTGCCCTCAGTTATATCCGCCGACGGTCTGATAAGTAAGAGATTTTCAAAGAACCTCGAGAGTCTGGGTATCTCGAGATCGATTGCCATAGTGGGAAAACGTGTCGGGCTCTTGCAGACGTGTCACATTGTTCGTAAAATATTATGCTAGGGTGAGATGAGCTGAACTGCTTTTTCATCTTGGTATTGGAATATCGGCCAGCATGAGCTGAGATTCTACATTAAGGATAAGCAGAATAATAATAATTTAACAATATTAGATTTTTTCCAAAATTATTGAGAAATTAAACCGTTCCGACTCTGGCGCCTTTGAAGAAACTCGGATTATATTTATTGAAAAATATCTTGAATCGGACTATACCTTTTGTGACCTCGTCACAAAAACTGGATGGAACAAAGAGCAAATATTAAATTTTATTTCAAGTTAAAGTTGTTCAAGTTTGTTTGGTAAAATTTTTACAGAAACATTTGAATTTATGAAAAAAGTTTATAATGTGGATTGCTTATTATGTAAACGTGTGTCCGAGACGTATAGGCGGTTCCAGGACGGTCGTGATGTTTTGGAAGACGATCCAAAGCCAGACTCACCAAAAAAACAAAAATCGTGATGAGTTGGTAAAAAGTGAATATTATCTGGGTGTTATAGAGCGTTCGTGAAAGAGAATGGTTCGACTGAGGACCGAATATCGAGCGCCGAGAAGTTTTTGTTGCCTGATAATGCACGATCTCCCAGGATCGTCGCCAATCATAAATTTTTAGCAAAAAAACAAGTCTGTATGTTTCAACATCTTCCGTATTCTCCTGATTTATCTCCGTGTGACTATTCCATGTTTTCGAAACTCAAATTGGTCATGAAAGCAACGTTTTATGACAGTGTTACCTAAGTCCAAGAAACCGGGACGACTGTCATTGAGGCGATACCGAAAAACGGCATACAAATCCATGCTAATATTGGTTGAACGTGCCCAGCGATGTATTGAAGCGAAAGAGATGTATTTTGAAGAAAAAGAAATAATTTTGGCAAAATAACTATTTTTTTTTAATTTAAAAAGTTCTGTTATTTTTCCGACATCCTGTGAATAACGCTACTTTTGAAATTTGTAACAACTTCCCTATTATCCATATTTGGTTCCCAGTGACTTGTTTTCATTCTCTTAACTAAGGGAATATTTATAGGTAATAATTTTTTCTGATATATATCCTGTCACTGAACGGTTGGAAGGTTAAGAAAATTGCTTTTTGTCTAGAAGTATTGAAACTCTTCTTTGATACACTAAATGTTTTCTTCTATGTTAGGTACAATAATTCGTGCACTCTCATCGTATACATCTCAGGACCAAACCAAATCATTTTCTCGATGTAAACGAATTAATATTCTCCCCAAATTATTCGAATTAAAATGTTTTCTAACTTACCTAGTAATATGTACATCCTCCCTTTTGACAGTACCGTCATCAAATTTTGCTTTCAAACCTGCACCAACTTCTTTTTCGTTACCGTACACATGTGCACAATCAATGTGGCGGTAACCAATATCAATAGCATCCTTCACTGCTTGTTCCACTTCACCTGGTTTTGACTAAAATAAGAGATCGAGTTAGTTTTTTTTGTATAATAAGCAAATGTTATTATTTTTAACTCTATTAAACTCGATGAGATCTACTACTAAACACCAAATCACTTTATTTAACGCCCGTTTCGCTAACCATGTTCGCATTGAAGATTGAATCATCGAGAAGTTAAAAGTGATTTGGTATTTGTTTGTAAATCTTTTCGAGCTTAGTGTTTCATACCGAAGGTTCCAACAGAAGAATTAATAATTACTATTATTAATATAAGTCATATTATAGTAATAGGATTTTTAGGGCATTTTTTAAATATAAACAAATACATTTACACGAAAATAGCATTTATTTTAAACATATTTAAAACTATACATTTAATATTGGAAGTAGTTCGCAAAGCGTAGTCTTTCGTAATGCAGTGGTTTAGGCAGCTGAAATAGAAAAAAATAATTAAAACTGTTCTATACAAGCCATACAAGATATTTAGAATCAATAATACATAACTGATCTCATACTAAATATTAAATTTATACCTACCAGCAGCAGCATTTTGGCCATAGCCTGAATAGGTGAAGGGATAAGCGCTAGCAGATCCATATTGGTATGGAGTGTAGGACTTGTATGAACTGTAGCTGTAAGGTCCATATCCGTACGGGTAGCCATAGGACGAACCGTAGAAGTATGGGTAGGAGGAATAAGCTGCAGATGAGCTGTAGGGACCACTGTAATAGCTGGAGCTGTATGGCCCGTAATAGTTACTTGAACTGTAGGGGTTGTAATATCCACTTCCAACTCCGTAGCTGTATGGGTATGAACCATAGGATCCTGATGCATAACTAGAACCAGAGCTGAATGGTCCATAGGAACCAGATGAGGAGCCGTAGCTGTATGGGTAGACACCATAAGATCCAGAGAAATAGCTGGAGCCATATGGATAGGCACCATATGATCCAGAGTAATAGTTGGAGCTGTATGGTTTATAATAACCAGATGATACACCACTGCTGTATGGATAGGCACCATATGATCCAGAATAATAGTTGGAGCTGTATGGTCCATAATAGTAGCTAGAGCTGTAGGGTCCGTAGTAGCCTGAAGAGACACCATAGCTGTATGGGAATCCACCATAAGATCCGGAATAATAGTTAGAGCTGTACGGTCCGGAGTAGCCAGAAGAGACACCATAGCTGTATGGGAATGCACCATAAGATCCGGAATAATAGTTAGAGCTATAGGGTCCAGAGTAGCCAGAAGAGACACCATAACTGTATGGGAATGCACCATAAGATCCAGAATAATAGTTAGAACTGTAGGGACCATAATACCCAGCTTCGGATCCATAATTGAATGGGTAAGCACCGTACGATCCAGAGTAGTAGTTAGAGCTTGAAGGGCCATAATAACCAAATCTGTGTCCATAAGAAGAGGAACTGTAAGGTCCATATTGATATCCGTAGTTGCTTGGATATTGGCTGTTTTTGTTGAAGTACTGTTGAATAAGTGACTTAATGTAGCTGAATCCACTTCCTGAGGAGAATTGACCTTGTTGAGCGGCATGGAAAGCATTTTGTGCGGCCTGTTGAGCATATTGAGCTTGTTGGGCAACGAAATTTTGTCCTTGTTCTTGGGCAGCTTGGTAGACGTTGTAGAAATACTGTTGAGCTTGTTGGGCCCATTGGGCAGCGAATTGAGCAGATTGGAATCCATATCCTTGTTCGGCAGCTTGATAGGCTTTCTGTACGTACTGGTAGCCCAATTGTAATTGCTGAATCAGATATTCGGCATTAACATTTGGATCGACGGCCTGCTGAGCGGCTTGGGCATATTGTTGGGCTTGCAACAATTGATAGACAGCATATTGGGAACCAGATTTAGATCCATATGAGTATCCGTAAGGACTGTATTGGTATCCGTATTGTGATCCGTAGCCGTAATAGCTGCCTAATTGGTAAATGGTTTGGAAAATTCGTTGTACGGCCTGATAGGCTTGTTGCGCTTCCACAGCTACGTATTGGAAATTTTGCTCTTGGGCAGCTTGGTAAGCGGCATAGAAGGCTTGTTGAGCGTACTGAATTTGCTTAACAATGTAAGGAATAGAATAGCTACCTTGGAATACGGATTGGTAAGCGTTCTGGACGTATTGTAACCCTTGTTGGAGTTGTTCGCTTATGAAGGTAGTGCCTTGAGAGCCTTCATATCCTTGTACTTGTTGGTTTGCTTGAATTGCAGCTTCGGCGTAGGCCTGGACTTGTTGCAGTAACTGGCTGACGTACGAGCTTCCGGCTTTGTTTCCACCACCATACCCATAACTACCATAGCCATATGAAGATGATTCATACTGGCTGGATGGGTATGGATAAGATATTGGTCCCGCAGACACTAGCCCCAAAAAGGCGAGAAGAATAACCGATTTCATTTTCGTTTTCTCTTCTGTACTACTACTGAAGACGATCGGTTGACTGATGCTGTTTGAAATTTTCACCCCGGTATTTATACAATGGAATTATCGACATTTAACGCATATTTGCATGCAGCTACCACTTATCAAAAAGAGATATATTTAATTTCAATATGACCGACAAACAATTATAATTTTTAATTATTTAAAAATATCTTGTTGTTGCGAATTTAATTAATTCGCACAAGATTATTTTTCGATAGGTGAAAAGTCGCTGTGTGGTCTTACGATACGAAAATGTTTTCTAATTTTGTTGCTAGGGCGATTTAAAAATATCCAATAAATTTAATGCCTTGAAAAAAGTTAAAGAAATTATTTAGCACTTTGGTTTAAATCATGGAAGCAACCGACCGAAAAGACTACAATTTAAATGTATGAATTATAATGTAGGATCAAAAAACTTTATACACTTTTGGAAAATAGTTCTCTATCCAATGATTTCATAGGTAAACTGGAATTTAAAATAAATTTATCGTGTATAAAGTGTGTTAGATTCGGTGAAGGCGGCTGAAAACTAAAGTTATGAAATTATTTTGAAGTTTTTTTTTTTAAATAAAGTTAAATATGGATAAATAGCTGTTGTTGATTGAGACGTCCAAATATGTTCTTACCAAATTTGAAATAACATTATTTCACCATAATAAAAAAGGTTTCACTTGTCTAATTGTATATACATTCATGTTCGGTCATTTGTTTTTGATTGTTTTTTACATGCAAACTACAAATTTGAATTATATTTAAAGTTTTCATAAGAAAAATAATCACTAGATATTTTTTTTTCTAAAATTGCTATACATCCATTCTGAGGGATGCAGAATAACTCTAACGGTGATATTTTTGTTAGTACTAAAATTTCTAGTATGGATGTACGAAAAATCTGCCAAGCCGATATTTGGAAATTGAAAACTTTAAACTATAATATGATATGCTGATTGAAAAGTTCGCGGAGCGATACCCCTAGAGCAGTAAAAGATCAATATAGTCTACTACATTTTGAAGTTTTTTCCTTCATATAAACATATGAGAAGCTTAAAGTCAATTTGTCAATTCATTCGTACAAAAACAGCAGTTTATTTTAAACGTATCAGGGTTGTGCTTTAAAATGGAAAATATTTAAAATAGTGCAGTGTTTAAATTCTTTGTAAAAAAAGTTTAAAGGCAATGTAAATTCACAGTGAAATTGTAAATGTATTAGGGAAGTCTGCTACTTCAAAAGCAATAGTTTGTAAGTGGGCAGGTGAGTTTCAACGTGGGCATACAAGCCAGGATTATGATCCTCGTTCTGGACGTCCAAGAAGTGCAAGTACTGATCAAATTATTAATATTTTACACGATATGGTTATGGATGACAGACAATTGACTTTGAGTGAAAATGTTAAGGCTGAATGTCAACTGAACGGGTGTTTCATATTTCGAAAAAGAAATTAGTCTTGTGAAATCAATGTGCATTTGTTCTAGGTCTGGATCAAAAACGACTTCGAGTAAAACTTTCTAAGCAACATTTGGATCTTTTTCGAAAGAATAAACTTGATTTTAAACATCGTTTTGTAAGTATGGATAAAACTTGGGTTTACCAGTACGATCCTGAACTGCGACAATAAACCGTAAAGTGATCTGAGCCCGGTTGTTCAGCTCCGAAACAGCCAAAATGGTCAAAATCGACCAAAAATGGCATCAATTTTTTGGGATGCAAAAAGCATGTTAATTGTTTATCTTCAAACCGGTAAAACAATAACAGGACAGTATTACTCAAACCTTTTGGGTCAATTGAATGCAAAAATTCGTGAGAAAAGACCTGGTTTATCGAAAAAAAAAAATGTTTTCACCAAGACAATGCATCGGTTTACAGAGGTGTTCTTGCAATAGCCAAATTAAAGAAATTACAATACGAATTGTTGCAGCATCCACCATATTCACCAGATCTGGCCCCCTCTGACTATCATCTGTTCCCAAATCTCCAAAAATTCTTATGTGGCAAGCATTTTTCATCAAATGAAAAAGTTATAGCAACCGTAGATGAGTATTTTAAAGGACGTCCAGACAATCACTTCAGAGATGGAGTAAATTAATTGGAGAACCGCTGGAAAAAATGTATTGAGCTTAAGGGAGAATACACGGAAGCATAAAGACATTTTTTGAACTATAAACACTTGTTTTCCGCTCCGGAATATTTTCAATTAGCCTAGTATAGACATATTAGTGTATCAGGTACGTGCCAGTGCAAGGGAAGATTGCTGAAGTTATAATGATCCTGAAACCTGGCAAACCACCTGAAGACAAAACATAAATATCGTTGTTGTCGATTATATCCAAGTTGTTTGAAAAGCTGCTCCCACGTCCTCATCATTGAACAGAAGCATCTTATTCCAAAGCATAAGCACTTGAGAATAGATCAAGTACAGCGAATCACTGATAAGATTCTGACAATGATAATCGAGAGAGCACAAGAAGAGAAAAATATCTGTGCAACTATTTTTTTCGGTGTGGCCCAAGCATTCTACTGAGTGTGGCACCAGAGCCTGGAATACAACCTAGAAAAATATCTACCACAACAAATGTTCACTTCAGTGACCGTCGAATATTCAGGTCTTAAAAAAAATATGTGCTGGGGTGCTGTAAGGCAGCGTTCTCGGACCTGTCCTATCCTATCCCGCAGAGCTGTGGAATAGGCACAGTAACATTCGCCGATGGTACTGCTTTACTCGCTACTGGAAAAGAAATTCAGTCAGCTACAAACAAACTCCAAACAGCCTTCAATAATGTCACCAATTGGCGCATCAAAATTTTATTTTCATTAACAGGAAATATAACTATATACCAGTGACAGTCAACCGGAAAAGAATCCCACATGCCTACGAAACAAAGTATCTGGGCATGACTCTGGATCAATTCTTCTATTGGAACCTTCGATGTGAATCACTGAACTCGAAGAGCTTTACCACTAAACACCAAATCACTTTCTGAAACTTCTCGATGCACATTTCGCTAACCATGTTAGCATCATCAGGAGATTAATGACTCTGGATGCCAAGCAAGGATGGAAAACGTATGTGAAGAAGAAAAGTGAGCAACTGGGTCTCAAATTCAGAAAAATATATTGGCTGCTAGGGCGCCACTCTGTGTTGTCAATAAACAATAAACTGATTCTTTATAAGCAAATCTTGAAACCTATGGCATCCAACGTTGGGGATACAGCAAGAAATCCAATGTAAAAGTCATTCAGACGTTCCAAAATAAAGTACTTTGCAGTATTGTCAATGCCCAGTAGTACGTCCGAAGTGAAGACATCCATTGAGATCTGAAATGCCTATGGTCGAAGATGAGATCAAGGTATTTATTTGCAAGCAAATACTAGAAGAGGTTCGAAAGCTATGAAAATGTTCAACGTGACCTCGTTACTCGACAACATACTTATTCGGCGGCTGAAGAGACTGATGCCATTTGAATTAGTCTAGTGACAATAAAGGGTGCCTGGAATTAATTCTGTGCTTGTGCCAATTATATGAAAAAAGTGATTAGTGTACTGTGGAGCACGTCGCTGGACATGTATATACCAAACAGACTAAGATAAAGATAAGTTTTTAGTTTAGATAATAGAAAAATATTGTTAGATATATTTAATTCTGTCACAATTTGTAATGTCTAGAACAACTATGACAGAATTAGAGAATAATAAAAAAAATTAATCAGTTTTATCATTATTTAATATATTCCATTTGTGCTCATGTCATCGTTGTCTTGCCATTTTCGTCTTACACAAACATATTGCTTAGCGCTACTAAATAATGCCCAGTGCATTGCTGTAGCCTTATCGAATAAATTTAATTTAATCTAATCAGATTGTTTTTTGAGATGTGCCATATTAAGAAGAATAAATATAATCTCAATATAAAATTAACATCAATAATGAGAAGAGATAATCGTATATACTGGCAAACAGAAACAAATAAGGAAAGATACGAGGTGGGTAAATAAAGTAATGATCCAGGTGGTATAGGGTTCAATCTTAGTTTGAACTCCCTAGAGTCAGGCTAGGTCCGTAGCAATTCATTTCGTGAACCAGATTTTTCGAGAAATCAGAAAGATCGGGGAAGAGTCGAATTTGACTCACACAACCGCTTATCAGATTTTGAGCAATGTATTGGGGATGATGATTTGTGGGTAAGTGTTTCCGAAAAAACTTTCGCAGGATGAAAAGGACAACAGGAGGGAAAATGTTTTGACTTTTTGGAGCGGACCATCATTTTCTGGAACGTTTAATTACTATTGAATTTTTACTTATTACTAGCTCTTGGCTTTTTGAATACTACCCGAAAACGAAGGGCCAGAGCCAGGAATGACACACTCCAACCTCACCACAGCCAAAACAAAGCAAAACTGCGCAAATCAAAGATCAAAAGCATGCTGATTTGCTTTTTTTATACATTGATTTGTGTATTAAGGTCAAAGGGTAAAAAAGCATTTGTAACGATAAGTTCAAATACTTCGAAAGGGTTATTCGTTGTAAGCGAACAATGAGAACACTTGGGTGCTGCAATCGACAAATCTTGCCAGACAACGAATTCAATTAACGAGTTTTTCACATGTAAAAACACCACTATGGTTACGCAGCCCCCTTATTCGCCAGAATTGAATCCTGTGACTTTTTCGCTTTCTCAAGATTGAAAATTTACCTCAAAAGACACCATTTTGCGATATCGGAAAACACTGAAAAAGCCGTAACCGACTACCGATATGGTGATTCTAGTATCCAAGTACCTGTACTGCTTTAAAAAGGGCACAAACCATCTCAAGCGCTGTCTGGCTTCCCAAGGGTACTACTTTGAAAGAGACAATTATAATTTCAATAGAATAAAAAAAATATACAAAATTACTCTATTTACATATCTCGTTTAACCTTTAGTTCCCTTCTCCGCATACCATCAGTACAAAATATCTATAATTTCAAAATGTTTGTTGTGAAAATGAAAAATATTAATAGATATTTTTAATTTTATTAACAATATCTATTGTTCAATCCAATGTCACTCCCAGTTTGTGATGCTACTCTAAGAAGTGGAGATGTTACTTGTTAATTAATGAGTTGTTCCATAAGTTCCCGCCGTTTTTATAATTCATTTGTTTTTCTACCATTTAGGTCTTTGAATAAAAAATAATTAACGATTTTTTTACTTTATTTTAAAACTTAATAAATAATATTGATAATCAATGGGAAAAACTTTTAAAAAATTGTTTGTAATTAATTATAAATTAATTAAAATATATTAAATTTAAAATAAAATCACGTAACTACGAAAGCGCCACGATTGGCTGCCATGTTTGTGATGTCATTATGTTAGTGTTTTCGCAGTACCGTCAGCGGCATTTAACCTGAGTATATAATGTCAAAATTATTGAAGTTTAGTGCAAAAAAAATTGTTGGTTACTAATTTAATTCAGTAATGTGTGAAAGGTTCATAAATACCAATTCTGATAATGTACTTGGTGTGGATATTTTTATGATCACACATTTTCTCGAAAAATGGAGCCACATTAGTTGTGGTGTCTAAGGCGTGAGCCTTACGTTACAGCAGTTAATGTGGAGCGGGTTCGAATCCCGTACTAGGAAAAACAATTTTTCTAAAATTCTTGTGAATGTTTCTAGGTAAGAGTGTAAAATCTGACAAGGAATGACCCCTCAGTCACGCCAGTTCGAAGCTGGGTAAGGCCGGATGCCTTCTGAGAGGTTTTCTACGTTGGTCACTCGCCAGTCGGTAGGCTTCTCGAGATACTTTCAGTTAAGCACAAAACGAAGGGTTGATAGCCCGAGGGGGGTGCTGACCGGGGTTTTCGGTAGCTGATGACCGTGGTTCGGAACCCACGTTAAGCTGAAGGTCCAGTCGCTAAATAGCCTTCTCAGTTGCTGATGCGCCTCTAACCCCAAAACTTTACTTTACTTTTCTCGAAAATAACATTCAGTTCAATTCACCTGAAGTACGAGGCGCTAAAGCATAAATTTGAGTTAAAAAAATTATAATGTAAATGTAAATTAGAAACTAAATATTTCTATTAAATTATTTGTAGGGTGTCATGCGAAAGTTACGGTGCCAAGGCTATAGGTTATGTTCAATTTAACCGCAAAAATTGTACTTGCATGGTGAAAGGACCTGTGTGTCGAGAACATAAAGTTCTGAGTAAAGCTTATACGGTTATCTTAATTATTAATGAAAAACTAAGTAAAGTTCAGGACACCCAATGTTACGATTGTTTAGTTCCAGCAGGTAATAAATACTCAAACATAAAAAATTGATATAATGTTATAAATAATAATCTTTCGTATATAATTGATGACAGGTGGTTGTAAAAATTTGATGTTTTAGTATTAATACGTCGTGCTGTTGGGACCGACTGTTGGTAGTATTAGTACTAAATGGTGCAAAACATGCGCAATAACTAATTAGATTTAACATTTTCAATTTTCAACTAAAATACCCGTATCAGTTGTCTGTAATGTTGAGGGGAAATAAACATTGTGCGGTCACACGCGCTCTGGTTTTTTCGGGAACTATCGGCGCGTCATCGGTACTATGTTTCAAAATTTAATTTCAATTTGATATAACTTTTTAATTATAAGGAAATAATAAAACTAAAAATAGTTTTGTTATATATTTTATAATAAAACTAATATATGTTCTTTTCATTAATTACAAAAAAATGTTTTTTTCAAAGCCTAATTTTTATGGCCAAGTGTATACATGCATTCTAAAGCCATTTTCCTACCATTTGTTATCATTTACCTGAAAAGCTTAATTAACTTTCAGGTTTTTGAAGTGGAAATTCTAGGCGGCAAAAAACTTCATTTTGGAGACTTGCTATATTTCGCCTTTCGTCGTGGTAAAAAACTACTGAAGCAGTTCAAGACATTTATGATGTATATGGATAGGACGTTATAACCGATCGGACTGCTCAATTTTGTTTTGTCAAGTTCAAAAATGACAACTTCGACCTGGACAAAACTTCCCTTATTAGTCGACATTCGCTAGATCGCAAACAATGCTGCTGAAAATATCGCCGACACCGAGTTACACGTGGCCATAAGCAACGATTCTTCACACGATCACAAGACGGTCGACAAGGAACGCTACCTCGTCCAGAATCGTGTCAAGGACAAGGCCAAGTCATCTTGCTCCACGACAATGCCTGCCCTCATATCAAAAACAACAAATAAAACTTTTAAATATAATATTATAAAACAATAAAACGATGGGAACTTATGAAACAACCCATAAAGAAGTTGACAATAAAAGTTATGAAGAATTTTTTGATAAAATTAACACTATCGTTGGGCAAATATATTTTGCGAAGCTATATATATTGACCAGCACAACCTTAAACCAAACTTTACCGATTTTTAAGGTTCTAAATTACTCGGTGTCCAGATAGTTGTGATATTTATATTATAATTTTTCTAATAATTACTTTATTCTAATAATTACTTTCTGTTATTAAAACTATGTATGCCATGGAAATCAAAAATTGTAAACTAATTAATAAATGTCACTGGGGCTAATTGATTTGTGTTATAGTGATTTAAAACGGCAATATTGATTTATTTTTTAGAAGAATAAGTAGAACTTATAAGATTAGTTGGTGATGGCACTCGGCCTTTTGTGAAGCAGCAAAAGAATTAAAAGAAGACTTCCAAAACGGAACATCAATCATATTACAGTCTCTTGCATAAACCAGTATTTTGATCAAAACGGAACTGTTAATGAACTTCCTAATCAGCATCGTTCTCGTGAACATCGAGCAACTTAATTAGTTCTTGATTATTTTAATGGGAATCTACACTCAAGCGATGTAGGGATGTTAGTAGAATTTTAAATATCCCGAAAAGTACAATCTAGTTATGCTTGAAGAAAAATACCAGAAAACCTTTTAAACCAAAATTTCTTCTAACACTTGAAGTTGGTGACACAGAAAGAAGAATGGAATGCTGTTTATGGTTAAAAGGCATGCACATACAAGATCCTACATTTCTAAAAAACATTTTATACACATATGAAGCCACATTTATGACAAATGGTGTCGTATCGTCACAAAATATTAGATTATGGGCTCAAAATAACCCACATTGGGTGATACAATGTCAGAGACAATATTCTACCAAGGTGAATGTTTGATGCGGTATTTTAAATGATATTATTATTGAACCATATTTTTTTTATGGAAATTTGAATGCAGCTAGATTTCTTAGATTTTTACAAAATGAGTTTGATGATGACATTGATGCTTCGCCTTTTAATTATCGGTACAATTTTGACGGGGCACCCATTCATCATGCAATTAACGAAGAAACTGGTTAAATAATAATTTTCCAAATCGTTGGATTGGGCGAAACAGTCCTGTAATTAATTGACCGCCGATATTCCCGGACCTCACGCCTCTTGCTTCTTTCTCTGAAGGGCAATTAAAAATAAGGTCCATGTTTCGAGGCTCCAAACTCGAGACGATCTTTGTGATCGTATTAGGCAGTCTTGCTGTGGCATTACCAAACAACAATTGACAAAAGCAGTGAACAATACCCGACGACGTATTGAAAAGTGTTTAATAGAAAATGGTGGAATGATAGAAATGTCTAGTATTTAAGTTTTATAAAACCAATTTAGATCGACCTGTAAATAAAGGTAAATAAAGTTTTTTGTTAAAAAATAGTCTGTAATTATTAGAAAAATTATTAATTATTATTGTAAAGATATCATAAAATAATAGCCATAAAAATAGGTACATTTTGGTTTAAGTCAAGGTTTAGTTAGTCAAGTTAGGTTAGTCAAGAATCAAGAAGTTTTTCTTATAAAAAAACTCTAATAGTACTTCTCGAAAATGGCAGCCATAAAAGTTGACACAGTTAGCCATGATTAGCCATAATATTAGCAAAAAAACATGTGATACACTTTCTAAATGCCGTTTTCGACGATCTATACAAAAAAAAAGAAAGTTGATGAAAATCGGTCCAGAAATAGAAATTTTAAGGGGGTGGTAAGTCCTTTTCCTGGACACACTGTGTATATATATATTAAATAATAATTACGAGAGTACAGGAATATATAAACAGAAAACACGGCTTCATAATATGATCACTAACTACAATACCTATGCATAAGAGGTTATAGAAATTTCATTATATTAGTTTACATCGTATCTCTAGTATCACGGAATCAAAATCTTTGATCTAATAATAACGCATGGTTTATATCATGTCAACAAATTCGCGATAATTTAAGTGTTTTTGAACGTTTTTTGCTTGCTCTTCAGCTTGATAAAATTTCATATTTATTACATTATTACTTATTCGACTCAATACTTAATTTCTAATTAATAGAAAATATTAATTAATACTTTAAATTTCAAACTTCCGAAAAAATTTCAACAGATTGTTGTTCACCTCTTCTTCCACTATAAAAGATTTCCCATTTAAATAAATATGGAAGGGGTTGAATAGATGGTAGTCTGAGGGTGGAATGCCTGGTGAGAAAGGTGGATGGGGCAAATATTTTAATTGAACCTCAACAACTTTTGCTGGATCCTGATTGAAACCTGTGACCCTGCATTGTCATAATGAAATACGACACCCCTCTTAATTCTGACCGGTTTTCTTCAGCTACTGCCTCCAGCCGATCTAATTGTGAACAGTAAAACTCAAAGTGTGAATTCAATGATGCGTTTCTGCGGTTGAATTCAGTCTATGAAGGCCTTTCTTCGTCGCCGTTCTTAAAATTTTTGACCCTGTCAACCCTCATGATTTTTTCGTTGCACTTTGTCAATCCACTGTAGTCAATCCACTTTTCATCACCAATTACAATCAACTTCTGAACTGGAGTCTCAGAAATATGTTCAGCAAAAGATTTCGCTCACTACGTTCCTGAGGAATACATCAATCAAACCGGCAGACACCCATTTTTTTCAGATGGTCAAAAACGATCGATTTGTATGTATCTTAATTGCTATATCAGGGATTGTGGTTTGTGAATCTTTGACTAAAATGGGCTTTATTTCCTGGACATCAGTGCTTGAAAGACGGCCAGAATGATGCCGACCTTCCAAGTGAAAATCTCCGCCCCTGAACCGATCAAACCACTTTTGCATCGTGGTTTTTGAATCAGGCGTGAAATACGAAAATTTAATTGTGTCTGAATTCTAAAATTTTGCATTGTGCTTCAATTCTAAAATTTCTAAAGCAAGGCATTCTGGATAAGTGAATACTAAAGCAAACATACACGAATTCCCTACTGGAAGAGTGTTCATGAAAAGTGTACATCCATTCTGCATGTTTTATATCTACCTATAAATAAATTTGAAATTAAATTCAAAAGAGATTTAGCACTAAACACCAAATCACTTTTTTCTAAGATTAAATCATCTCCTGATGATGCTAAGATGGTTAGTAATTATGGTTAGAAACGTGCATAGAGAGATTTTAAAGAAGTGATTTGGTGTTTAGTGGTAAATCTCTTTGAATTTAGTTTTTTTTAACACCGAAGGTTCCAATAGAAGAATTGAATTTTGAAACTGACTAAAGTGCTAAAAACACTCTCGAATTCAACTGGAATGTAATGGAAACCGTACTTATTCTTTTTAAATGTTCCATATACAGCGTGTAGAAAATTTTATTGCTTGATCGGTTCTCGGTATCACAAATAAAATTGCAAGTTATAGAGGGATTTCGTTTCTGCCTAATCCTCCACACTTGCCTAGGGCTGATGCAAAATTAATTGTCTGCGTGTATAATACGCAAACCCTCTCACTTCTTATTGAGTTAAAGTTAAATACTTGAGCTTTAGTACATACATACATTCATATATACAGTTGAACCGCCGAGAGTTTACCCGTGCGTCATAAAATGTCATTAATTTCATATAACGAGAGAGAAGGAGATAAAAAATCAATACGTATGTCTTCGAATAAAAGCAGTGCATTACGATAGCATTACAGCGGGGTAGAAAGAGAAAGTAACAAATAATTAAAAGGTATTTATTCGAACCGGTCGTAAAAAGTTCCTCTATTGAGTTCAGCGGTCCTGTTTTCGTTGTCATTTAACTTGTTTTGTAATTGTGTTTTACTGAAATTTTGTGCTGTAAAGTCCAGTTTTATTGTAAAAGAAGTTACTACTATATATAACTACTATAATAACTACCGTTACTGATTATTTTGTTATCGGTAAGTATTTGTAAAAAGTCATAAAGTTTTATTTTCTTCAATAATTCTAACCTAACCAAAGACATTTTATTACAAATATTTAATAAAAACATAATTTATAGCGGTTAATTCTAAAAACATACTGAAAGATAAACTACCGTTTCCAAAATA
>JARFXV010000390.1:0-203093 GCA_031761425.1 Cosmopolites sordidus
TGAATTCATCTTTTAATGAAGTAATTACTCGACACATTTAATGGACTGAAATACGGAAGGACGGAAGAACAGAAAGACTGAAAGACGGAAAGACGGAAGGACGGAAGGACGGAAGGACGGAAGGACGGAAGGACGGAAGGACGGAAGGACGGAAGGACGGAAGGACGGAAGGACGGAAGGACGGAAGGACGGAAGGACGGAAGGACGGAAGGACGGAAGGACGGAAGGACGGAAGGATGGAAGGACGGAAGGACGGAAGGACGGAAGGACGGAAGGACGGAAGGACGGAAGGACGGAAGGACGGAAGGACGGAAGGACGGAAGGACGGAAGGACGGAAGGACGGAAGGACGGAAGGACGGAAGGACGGAAGGACGGAAGTATGTAGTCACCCAAAGCTTGCATTAACTTTCCCTCAACCTGTCCAAAACTGCATCCATGCGCCGCCATCGCCAAATTATCGGCGTAGATGATTTTTTTTGTAAGATTTTTTTTGGAGACCGGATGGCCGTTTGTGTAAATGTTATAGAGAAGTAGTGACAGTACGCTTTCCTGGGACAGTACGTTTTTCTGATTCCTTCATCTGCTGTTCCCTCCTTGAACGCTGACGTAGAATGTTTTGCTATGCGAATGCTATGCGAATTTTATTTGCAAATATGAATATTTGCAAATAAAATATATTGTTAAAGTACTTGTAAACAAGAAGACGATATGAATGAACAAACTCTCGTAATGTAGACCTAGTTAAGATATTTATACATTTGACACTTGTGTAATTAGAAAATTAGTCAAATAAATGTTGTTTAATTGAATATCTCTAGAAGTGTGCGACTGTGACAAAACACATTGATAAGCAAACTCGGCTGGTTTCGGGCAGAAATCCGCTTTCTGTAACTTCCATTTTCATTTCATAAGTTCCAATTCTCTCACAAAAATTTCGATTTATTCGTTAACAACCTGTGTATCAAAACACATATTTCTATCTATATATCTCATAATTAATTAACCTGTATTAGTGTTTGCATTTATGCCAAAAATTATAGAATTGAAACGAGAGTTCTGATAATGTATTACCCCTCAGTCACGCCAGTTCGTGGCTGGGTAAGGCCGGATGCCTTCTGAGAGGTTTTCTACGTTGGTTACTCGCCAGTCGGTAGGCTTATCGAGAACTTTCGGTTAGCACAAAACCAAGGGTTGATAGCCCGAGGGGGGTGCTGACCGGGGTTTTCGGTAGCTGATGACCGTAGTTCAGAACCCACGTTAAGCTGTAGGTCCAGTCGCGAAATAGCCTTCTCAGTTGCTGATGATAGTCTAATCCCAAAACTTTACTTTTATTAAATCCTCGTGACAACACAAAACATCAAGTAACATCAAGTCAAAATCAAAATTGAGAGTATATTCCATGGCACAACATCAAAAATAATACATGATATGATAATCAGTACACACATATAAACATTTAATTTAATTAATGATAAGACGTATTCATTTAAGTTATAAATACTTGATTTAAAACTTTAAAAAACTCGCTTCTTTAAATTATTTTGTTTGCCCTATAACGAGTAGATAGTGTAGAAAAAATCTGCAGGATGTAAACATTTAAAGATATTGTAATAAGTAAGTAAAAAAACTGCAATTATCAATATTTATTAACTTGTGACAGGGAATCCCTTCAAAGGGATTCTATGTAAAATGAACACATATTTTAAACATTAACATAATTAGAATTTTAACTCGAATGGTATGCCTCAAAGCAAAGCTTAGGATGAAGTCTGCAGTCAAATTTTGTGAGTATGAAATTGCTTTTCTTCATTGCAAACTTGACCTCTCCTATCTGATTGATTGTACCTTATTATGTGCCCCATATTACCAAGTCTAGACGCAACTGGACAATGCTATGAGTTATATAACTATACAATGCTATGAGCTCATCCATTCTGTCAAACAGTTTGGACACAAGGTGATGCATAGGTGATACATAGCTGATACATAGACCTCAACCGAGCACTAATTTGAAATTCCCCTTACATAGAGTGATATACCACTCCAACCAGTTGTTTATCGCGTTCTAAATTATTGGGTTCCCATAAAGATTAGAGTATCAGGGAAATGACGAATTAATCCCTCTTTCTATTTTGAATTTTGTGGACATTTCATCATTGATTCTGTTAAAAACATTGTAATTTATGTATGAAGCTGATTTTATAAAAAAAATATAACATTTTGGTATAATCCATAGATGATTCCACTTTACAGTATTAAATGTGTTTGAGTAATCTAGAAATATAAACAAAACTGACGGATTTCTCAATAATTTGTCTTATATTTATAAGCTTGTCTCTTCCTCACTGGGACAAGGCCAGATTGTTCGTGAGGGATTTGTAGGAGATTTAAATTATTCAGATTTAAATCATTCTTGAATTATATACAGCATGAGCTTAATGGCTTGACATAATGCATATTTCCTTGGAACCTTTCATGTGTTGCGGAATATACACCGATTGTGTGCATGTCTAATGCCCACATCCCTATATACTAAATCTTGCTGAATACCCAATTGATTATTGTTTTTCCATATTCGCCTAAAGCTCATCATTTTGGCCACGGTGTTATCATTTTCAGTCGATTTTCGAATTTTTATTATTCAGCTTCGATTTCGGTTCCCAACATTTTTGATTCTAAATCAACGGGAAGTTCTGGTCTATTGAACCTATATGAAGTTAGTATATATGAAGTTATAGGAGCTATATTTATTTTTTTTTTATTTCACCACTTTCGTTTTTCTTCGGAAAATATTTTGGTTGAAAGCTTTTTATCAGCAGTTTAAGTTTTTGAAATAACTCTCTGGGCTTAGTTTTATTTGAGTATTATTTAGTTTTCTCACATATGAAATTTATTTTCATCGTTAGTATTTTCTAGTGCAGTTTTAAACTTTCCTTGAAATACCATCATGGGAAATTTCCCGTGTTGCTGTTTTGATGTGGTCGAACCAGCAAATGTGATGCTCCATGCTAAGGCCGCCCGATTGAAAACACTATTCCGCAAATGGTTAATACAATCCAATCCATTAGTTGATCTCAAATTAAAAATTCGGGAGCTTGTTGAAATAACTAATATCTCGAGCTAACGCATATGAAATATCTTAAACGAACAATTGGGCACGAGATAGCTACTAGAGCGATGGGTTTCGGACATTGTTTACTGTATAAAGCAATATGAATGAGTTTCGGTGGCGATTTATTACTATTGATGAAAGTTAGGTTGATGACCACATATCAGAAATGAAAGAACAGTGAGTTTAACTCGGTGATTATGTGAATTTGTGTATATATATGTATGTATATATATATATATTTATTATTATATTATATTATATATATATATATATATATATATATATATATATATATATATATATATATATATATATATATATATATATATATATATATATATATATTATATGTATATATATATATATATATATATATATATATATATATATATATATATATATATATATATATATATATATATATATATTATATGTATATATATATATATATATATATATATATATATATATATATATATATATATATATATATTTATTAATATTATTTACGTATGGGCCCTGGTGGACCACGCGAAGTACAATTAGAGGCATTTGTTGTTGTTCGCTATGAGCTTTTTTCCTTTCGACAGACCAAGTTGTTCCAGTCTTCCTACATTTTTCTCTCTGCCCAACCTTCCAAACGTCAACCTGCCTCTATCCTGAATTTCACATTGGGTAATATTTGCTGATCTTAGGTCCAGCAATCCATTTAATTATTTCTACTTTAGCTCTACTCCTATTTTCATAAAATTCGACTATTTGTTTAGTTAGCCTACTCGGATTCATCCGTTTTTTGTCTCCGTAAAACTTCTTCTGGTCTTCTCAAACTGGTCTTCTTTTTCTCATATCACTATGTATATCTGTGTATTGTTTGATTTCATGATTTTCTCGAAGTCGGTATGTTGTGTTATTTATTGGTTTGGGGCCTAGGACTGATTGAGATATGTTTTACAATAAAATAATAATATTTCCGTGATTATTTGCTCTTCGTGTTTCGAGAATAAATTGGAAAGAACTTATCTGCCCTCGAGAGTATCACCAAGTTGGTGTAAAGGAGGTTGAGTCACTGTCAGTATCATTGACCTATACTTAAACTTTACACTAAAAGAATACAGAGTCTCAAATGCCAATAACAATTATGTTCACTTTTCTATCGCCAGCTTTATTAGGGTATAAACTGTTTGAAAAACTTTAAATGGGAATTAATTATCGCACATAATAAAATAAAAATATTAAGTGATAAATACGATATTAACTTATAAAAGACTGTCTTATTAAGGGATATGATATATGATAAACATAATTTACAAGGAAGCATTAATATCGAGAAAATAACTATTCGCTTGGTAAGTTTACCAGTTAGTGGTTTTCATAGCACATTAAAAGTATCTTCCAGGCACCTATATTAATTTTCTATAAATAAACCTTATTAGCTATTCCGTTTTAAATGTTGGGTGGTAATACGGTGACAAATATTTGGAAAGAGATTTAATTAAATCTGTAAACTATTTTCCGATAAAATGTTCTACTTTACAAACACCTAGCATATAGTGTAACAAAGTACTTTACTTAATTATAATACATATTATTATGTTTGTTCGCTTTTGTATAGTAACTACAAAGAAGCACATTTCGTTATTATCAATCCCTGGAAAGATATATGAGATAATATTAGAAAATGAAATGAAATAATTCATATAGAAAACATTATCAGAAAACCAAGCGGGATTGAGGCCTGGCAGAAGCCCCCAAGATTAATTTTTTTGCAAAAAAAATATCATTTTCGTTATAAAGAATATTGATTGGTAGTGAAGTTACACTATGTTCAAAAAGTAAGGTAACTTTTCATATATAACATCAACCAACGTTTCTATATAACACACATATTAGAACATTTTTGCCTCATTTTCAAATAGTTTTTATACTCTACTTTTGAAACTTTCTACAAAACTGCCAACGAACTATCTTAAATAGCTTCAATAAACTAAATCTATAGTTTTTTAAATTGATGGAACAGAAAAGTTTTACGGTGCTTTATCCAATGAAACTGCTTGTCGAATAGCATCTAAAATATATAATTCAATAATTTGGTATTACAAAGAGATAATGCCAAATCATGGACGTATCAGAAGAAATGGATAGGAAAACAAATATAAACATTGTTTGATAAAATTAAAATAGGATTTCAAACATCATTGCCTAACCCAGATGCAATCTTTTGCAGTATCTGAAAAACTACTCGGTATAGTAATTCGTCTAACGATGTAAATTATACAATTTCACTGCATTGTGAGTAAACGGCCTTTTAAAAGTTGCCTCCTTCAAATGGGGCATTATAAAGGCATTATACCTTACAAATCAGTTATGATTACAGTGGCTTTAATTAAACACATATGTTGAATATTTGGAATTAAGTAATCTATATATAGACAAGAAGATGTATTCTAAATCTATTTCAGTTGCCCGAAAGATAAAAATCTAATAATAATTTTGCATTTGAAAGATATTTTAGAAACGAGGATAATAAATATACAACATTATAATGCAACGTGCGTCTCACGTAAAACAGTGGTTTTTAAAAATAGGTATTTCTAGTGGTGTCATATTTTAACGGAGTAAGAGTTGGAAAGGTGTATCCTTCACTAGTGTTTTGGAAAAAATTCTTGATATTCAGATCATTAGAAGCCAAGTTATCGGGCTTAAAGTATCACTGTGTTTATACCATCGGTAAGTAAAAAGTTTTGTGTTAAACTTGAAGAACTAAAGCTAAGAACTGTTCTTAAGCAAGAACATTCACTGAAACATTTCAATTCATGACATTACATTTCAATAAGTATATGGTGAGGATAGTTTATCCCGTGACAGAGTCCACAAGTGATTTACACGATTCAAAGAAGGTCGTAAGGGCGTCAAGGATGGCAAACATCCTGATCTGAAAAATGACGTGTTTACTTAAAGTAACGTTGAACTAGTGATACTTGGAATCTTAGAAATGGAATTGAACATATCCAAAGATTTAATTAATCGCATTTTGGCCTATCATTTGGAACTTCGGAAGGTTTGTGCACGCTTTGTTTCACACAAATTGACCGAAGACCAAAAACCAAAAATTGCTCCGAATCCAACATTGCAAGGACTTGAATAAAGAGTCAAAACGGACAAAAACTTCAGGTACAGCATTGTTATTGGTAACGAGATGTGATGTTTTTAATATGATCCAGAAACCAAACATCAATGTACCGAATGGAAGCACCCGAGCGAGCCAAATCCGAAGCAAAGGCGTCTTCTCGAGTTGTCAGAAATAAAAACAATGTTGATTTGTTTCTACGATTGAGGGAATTGTGCACAAGGAGCTCGTTCCATCTGGTCAAACAATATATGCTATATTTTATCTAGGTATTATGAAGCATGTGTTGTCGCATATTCGACGTATATGGCCACAATACCGTCAACAAGGCAGCTAGCGCTTGTTGGATAATAACGCGCCGCCACATCGCTTGACGCTCATCACTAATTTTTTTACCAAAAATGGCATTTTAACCATCAATCATACCCCATACGCACCTGCGACTTCTAACTTTTCGAAAAACGTCATTTGCTGATGAAAAGACAGCGTTATGCCGACATTGAGGCCATTCGAATGGCGTCGACTGTCATCCTGAAGCAGTCTCTATGCTGTGCTCAAAAATTTGTTCGTCAACCTAAATGACCGTACAAAACGTTGCATTAACGCGCAATGAGACTGTTTTGTATAAAAATTATGATTTTTACCGAAAAAATAAATATTTGGTTTTTTTTAAGTATACACACCTCCAAATACCAGTAGTAATTTCATAAAAATCAATTTCCATTGGCACCTAATTTATTTAATATTTAGCGTACATCCCATTAGCACGAGTAAGAACCCCTATGCAGGGATTCCACCATTTTTTTGTAATATCTGTGGGTAAACCGACTCATGCATCAAAAATGAATTCTTTTCGGTGCTCCTTGCTCTTAATTGTGACTTCACGGATGTTTATATCTCAAATGTGTCATGAATTTTCTATGGGAGTAAGGTCCAGTGGCTGGAGTGGTATGAGCAACACCTTCCAGATTCATTATAGAGGATCCACTCTTTGGTTTTATTAGTTGTATGGTTAGGATAGTTATTCTGTTGGAAATAGAAAGTCCCTTTTGCACCTAATTTTACAGCACTGTATGACTCGCACATAATCTCCCAACACTTTCAAATAAGACTGGAATATCATATTACCGTCTATAATGGAAAAATTTATTACTCCACTGTAAGACATTCAGCTTCAAACCATAATATTTAGTATGTTCTCTCAATTAAGCCTAGTATTATTTCTCTACCGTAATGTAAAAATGTTGCCTGGCTTAAAAACTTCAAACCTGCTCTCGTCGCAATAATTTATTTGCCTCCATAAATGCAAAGGTTTATTTTTATATTATATCTAGATTTTTTCGTCAACTAATTTCATCGAGAAATGGCTTTTTTGCAGATCGCCCACCTCGATCTCCTTTATCATACAGAACATTCCTTATTATTTCCAACGCAGGAATTAAAATCACTTACTAATCCTCACAGTGCCTGTGTTTACATTGAAGCAATCTCTATGCCAAGAGTGCAAATAGTTTCTTTGCAGTCTAAAATAAAATAGTTTGGAATATTATTTATGTGATTGATATTGATTGAAAACTTTATTTTCATGTTATATACCTTCTTGTTATATTTACAAATAAAAAAATTGGTTAACTTCGCCGTGATTTAAAGGCGAACGAATTAAAGGGTCTACCACTAGGGATGATGGAAATTTAATAGCTTTTGGCGACCATATTTGTTTGCAATTAAATCATAGTTCGCTTCACGTTAGAAGAACGTTTGGAAATTGACCAGTTTTATTACGGAAATTTGCTTTCCCCTCGTGCTACTCAACGAGCAATTAAGACCCATCGTGTTATTCATCGTGGTGGTCCTTCTGAACAGGCTATTGATCGTGATATTAGAAAAATTGAAGGCGGGTTTACTCTCCACGATAATGGTGCCTGTACGACAAAAAAAAGCCAGAAATGTTAAGAATATTGCCGCCGTTCAAGCAAGTGTAGCCGAAAATGACCGCTTTCCGCTTTTTCACCCTGGTTTTCGGGTTAGCTGTCTAGCTCTTACCCATATTAGATAAATTGCCCCGAAGTGGGGTTCGTTATTTTTTGGGGATTCTATTTATCCCTTTTTATGTCGGAATTTCCCTCTTTCTTTTGTGAGGCATGTCCGACTATTAAGAAACGTGTAATCAACAAAGACCAGAGAAGCTTTGTGAAGGTTAAAAGGGGATGGGACCTTGTCTCCATCGGAAAAGGTGACTTGGTCACGACCAATGCCGGGCCAACGACTGCGGTTGTCGAAGGTCCGCCATATGGATCGGGATCTGGGAATTAGCGATAGCGGTTAGCCTAGTGGAACTTATGAAAGCCGGAAACTCGAGAAGCTCGAGCCCCATAGGCTTTCTGCCACGGAATGAGGGGACGATTATTGGGGAAGATTTACTCCAAAAGATTGGAGCATATCGCTCATCTGTGCCTTCATTTGGCTCAGAAATGCAGCGACTAGTTGCTCCACAAGCCCGGAAAATGGGTTATCTTGTGGAGCGGGCATCGGAACTGGGTTCCTTTGGGACCCCCACACGAAGGTTGGTGGAGGTATTAAAGGATTGGGAGAGGAATTTGGATTCTGGGACTTTAAAGTCCCAAGAGGTTTTCTCCGTAAGGACTTTTCAGTCCTCACAGTGATACCTCGACTTGGTCTTGCCTCGCAACCTTGGAAGTTCGCCGTGTGCGAACCTCCGCAGTTGCAGCAAGTCGGTGGTGTGCCCCGATCTTTTTTGCACTCCCTGGAAGAGTGCCCACCGCCGCACTTCACGCAGACGGGATCGGCATGACACTTCTTGGCCGAATGTCCGAACTTCTGGCAGCGAAAACACTGCACCGTTCGGCCATTCGACCGTTGAGCTTCGATCTTGACACTTTGTTCAAGAAACTTATTGAGGCAATAGGTTTGCCATCTAGTCCGGCAGTTTTCCACCGCTCAACATGGACCGGGTGAAAACCCAGCGAGCGGAGTTCCTGAGTAATGTCGGAGACCGAAATGGTCTCCAACACCCCCCTGAATATTACGCGAAGATTGCGTTCATCAGGGGTCGTGAATGTGTGATACTTGAAATCACCGTCATCGAGCAATTTGGTCATCGCTCGATAACCTGTTGGGGTCTCGGGTTGCAATAGCACACCGTCTGGCTTAGTGATGGTACGAGAGAGCAAGATCCCGTGTTCCTTGCACATCTTTAAGACGTGCATATACACGGTCTTGTCTCTCAGAATTACTGGTGGGACTCTAGAAGAGGTCCTCCGAGGTTCAGAAGTTCCAGGCTCCTGAACCTCTTCTTGAGTTGGTGGATCCTCTTTCGGAGGATCCGGTTTCTTGAAAGTTGGTTTTGAGGACGAGGATTCCGACGCTGGTTTTTTGAGAGGAGGATCCTCTCTCACCTGGTCGGTTCCTCGCCTCTTCTTCCTGATTTTACGACGGGAAACCTTTTGGAATCCCTCAGATTCGGAGGCCGAAGAATGGCCTCCGTCAAGTTGCGGGACGGTTACGGCGTCGGCGATATTCGCGGCGTCAGCCGAAAATGACGTCTCGGTTGCTCACAAGTGTTAGGCCTCTCGCCAATGACAATCTGGTAAATTTTGAGGTTGGACTTAGGCTTGCGTCCATATAAGATGATATTGGCACAAGAACTAAAGCCAACCGATCATCGTATTCGTCGTGAATTTGCCGATTGGACCCTTGAAATGATCTAAGCCGACAACAAATTTCATTGCAAAATCATATTCTCCGATGAGGCTAGTTTTTGGTTCAATGGTTTCGTCAATAAACGAAATTCTCGGTATCAGTGCGTATCTAATCTACACGAGAGATACATGAGAGAACCAATTTTGAGCAAAAAAAAGGGTTTTATTTAATTTTGAAGTTCCATCGATCTTATTGGTAGACCCTTTATTTGTAATGCTTATATTCTAAGGAAAAAAGTAGAATTTTATAGAAGATTAAACAACAAAGGGTATAGTATGTAAGTTTCGGATGTAGCAGTTCATAATCCACTAAATCAAATCGAACTTCTTCAGGATTCGAACAGTCCAAAACAATTTAAAGAATAATTATTTTATAGAGAGATCCAATGATATATTATGACCTTACTAAAGAAATAAGTAAACACTACCCTTTAAAGAAAACAGACACCATACATATTGGTTGCAAATCTTGAATCGATTTAGAAATAATTATTTTAGAATTGGAAAATAGATTCACACCAGTCTCTAATAAAATACGTACACATACGTCAACTAGAAGAGTAATATGATCAAAAATTACAGCCAAACATAATTTCAGTGTATAGAGTCAAATTGTCACCTCCACTACTATTAGATTTGTTTAAATCAACTTCAACTTGAACTCTTCTTAATCAAGTTATTATTTGTATGAAAATTTTCCCTATAATTAAATAATTATTTATATTTGAAAAATTAAGGCAAAGAACATAGGCTGATGTAGACGATCGTACCATAGGTCATTTTCAGCTTCTTTCCGAACGTTCAGCTCCAGCTTGACTGATAGCAAGTTTAGGCCAGAAACGAATCTCGGAGCAACTTACTAACGTTTTGGTGGTGAAGAAATGAGTTATTTCTAGGTGGTGTACGGATGAATTAAATATTAAAGAAAAATAGTAGTTATTTTTTTTGTTTAATAAGTAATATTTATTTTACGCAGACTCTGCCTCAGAAGTTTTGAGTTTTAGTAACTTTGCAATTTGGATAAATAAGTAAGCATTTCTCTTTTGATAGAAAATATATGAATTACACTAAAATAAACGACAATATTTGATCACGTTTCTATAACATAGCTGACGTTATCGCAATTCTCACTAATTGAGAATAATCTAAAAAACTGGTGAAGGATTCATTATATGTTTTATCAATTTTCATAAATGTTTCAGTAATTCCACTACATTTTAAGAAATAGAAATATAGAAAAATATAGAAAAATATAGAAAATGTGAAAAAGTGCATCGTGCAATCCCTCACTGAAACTACCCAAGGAGCCGTCAACTTTAACTGTTTAATTTAAAATTCAGGAACCTCTACAAAAACAAGATTGGATAAGTAATTTATCAGTACTCCCTTCCAATTGTTCACCCCTATAATCGATATTTTCTAAAAACTACAACTTTGAAAATATAATTAGGAAGATGTTAGTATTTAAATAAACAAGTTAAGTTATGTCCTTAAAAAGCGACTTTTAAAATTTTATCCCGAGGGACAATAGCATCGAAAAGGTTATCAAAATATTATCAAATCTAGGACTAAGAAAGTGGAGTTTAAGTTAAACAAAAAAACGTAAGATCAAGACCGAAAACATCTAAAATGACTTCAATTACAGTACAGGAAATAATTTAAGACATGTACTACTCAGGATTAAATACTAAATGAATATGCTTTTTCAACTATAATTTCGAAATTAAATGATGAAGCAGCTAACCTACTTTGGTGCCTACCCGATTTGGTTACCTGGCCACAAATTCCTACAGGAGATGATGTATTGATGTTCATTAAAAAATATTTAATACCCCAGAAAACCTGTTGTCCATATTTCTACGACGATTGTCATGAAACCTATATTCTAAACATTTTCCGACAATACTTCCAGAATAGCGCATTCAATCTTCTGATAACAAGGACCTTTGTTCAGGATATCACAGACCTGGACGAACAAGAGCTTATATGAAAATGCTACCTTGAAACAGAAACTACGCATCGAGGCATCACTAAAAATCTAAAGGCAATTGAATATTTTACTAGCCTAATATTGACTTGAACATGAGAAACTATATAAACATCTGTGATGTTTGTCAAACATATTTAGACTCATGGATTGAATTTTTTATAGTATTTTGAAAATGGTATAAGTCTACCTTTTTCTATCAATCCTACATATCGCAGACAAAATTATTTGTTTATTTTAATCATTTTGGAATACCAAGAAAGATTACCACGGATAATAAAGCAGTATTTAGGATAGAAACTGTCCAAAACTTCTGTCAAACTCATGGTATAGAACATGGTACAACACATTTTGAAACCTGTCTAAACCCTAGCAGCAATAATCAGTCCCATCGAAAGATTTCACTCGACCATAGAAGAAACCATCCTATCTCTTAAAAATAGCAAACGTAACTAAGTTATTAGCATCCTCATGAATCATGCAATTTTGAGTTACAATATTTTATACCACAGCTCATTTTGTTGAGCTTGAGTTGAGAGATACACCGTTCTAAATTGTTCGATGGAAGCCAGATTATTGCAACCCTTTAGAATTACATGAAAAATAACGGCTCACTGAAAATATGTTTACTAAAATATAAAAACGATTATAGAAAAAGTTTTTACCCAATTTATACGGAGAGATTACAATGAGCTAAGCTGACGATAAGGAATAAAAACGGCCCAGAACCTACACTGTATCAAACAGACAATCTTATCTATAGAAAAACAAAAATTGCGCAACTAAATAAAGGTGACGAAAAGTATAGGAAACTAAACTTCCATTTCATAACGATGATACGAAGGTCATATCAGAAAATCGGGTTTATTATAAAAACATATTAAAACTTCAACAATTCATGTTCAAATCCAATTTGGAAAACCACTAAAGAACTTACATTCCACTCCAAAACCCAAATATTCACCACTGCATACTGCTTAATGAAAATATATGCAGAATCAGGGTTCGTAGAAACAGCTTTAAGGTTACAAACCAACCCAATAGATGAATCCGTAGAAAACTCCGCAACGCAGGAAAATTCCCGGAAAATGTTTTAAAATAAACCTTTTTATTTAGATATATTTTTTAAATACCACTAAAGTATTAGTTTTAGACTCATTTTTGATAGTTTACTTTCTTGTTGTAAGTAGTAATTCCATTAAAATAGTCATTATCAAATCCATTAAAATAGTTAATTCCATTAAAATAGTCAATCAAATATAAAGTTGTTTTTTTTTAGTGAAATCCTGTTGTAAAGCCGAACTGTACTTTAAAACAGTCAATATAAATTTTTATAAAAATTTTATTTTAATAACACATATAAAAAACACATCCTGACTATCAACGAGCAAACAGGGTTAGGAAAATTAAATAAAATCCTTGATTCCAGAAATCCTCATACACGACATATTCCTTACCTAAGCAATTTAGTCATTTTCAAAAATAGAAAGTTACTAAATAACATTCTCAAAAAAGTATTTTTTTCTATTTGCCCCTTATTCATCCATTGCTTGAAATTAATTATTTCATATTCATAATTTAATTTAGGCCTTATGTTCTTTAAAAATATTAATCGCCTGCAAATTTCTAGATTTAACAATGACTGACTCTAAATTTAAGTTTTTATACTTTATATAACTACTCAAAATTCTCCCAGCTTAACATTCTCCTTAATATCATCCTTTGTTATTTGACAATTTTACAGCTTTTACAGCTTTTTAGTCTTTAGTCTTAGAATATATCATGGTATCGATTGAGTTCTACGTCTAGTAACTTCTGCAAATAATGTGATATAGCCACTCAGTCCCAAACTTCAATCTTCAAAATTATCATTTTGTTGATACGATAATTTGTCGCATTGTTAAAGTAAAAAGTAAAGTAAAGCTTTAGGGTTTGAGATTAAAGTAAAAAATATAGACCCATAAGAATAAATACTGACGGAATAGAGTATTGTTTACTTTAATGCAATATTTTGATAAGTTGTTTAATCTAATAGAAATACTATTAAAATATATTTATTAAAAAATCCACTTATGATATAGCACCAATAAAAAAACTAGATTGTCTAGGTAACTTCATTATGTAGAATAGTATGCAAAAACAAAACCATTCCATTTTGTTAAATTAAGCTAATACTGGATATTCAACTTGCATCGGTCTAAAAGGCGAGAAGTAATTTAAGTTTAATGAAAATTTGAGATCATGGAAACCTCTAAATACCCTACCCTTACTGCCATCGTTCGAAACGAATAAGCAAAAATCTTGGTTTCTAGCAGTGAGAAATACTTTAGGAAATTTCCGTCTGATTGGACATAATTGAATGGTACATTAAATCTTATTACATGCCTGATAATCCGGTAGCCAAATTGGAATGGTGCAAATTTAGACAATCAGTGATAGCATCGGTCTTAAAAATGAGTCAATAACCTATTCGATATATTTAATTCAAAATAAAACAAGTTTATGATAATAATATTTAATTATTTAACTTTAATAATTAAATTATATTATATACATTTAATTATTACAAGGAGTCGTAAGTTTCAACTGTTTAATTGGAAGCCAAAGAACCTCTACAAGAACAAAGTGGGATACATAATTTATCAGTACTGCTTACCAATTGTTCACCATTATCATCTATATTTTCGCAAAACTACAATTGTGAAAATATAATTATGATATTAGTATCTAAATGAATTAGTTAAGTTAGGTCATTAAAAACGCATTTTAAGGGACAATACCCTCGAAAAGGTTATCGAAGAATTATCAAATATAGGACTAAGAAAACCGAGTTTATGTAAAACAAAAAAAAAGAAAGATACCCGACCATAATAATACTAAAACCAACATTCATTGGATATGAACCTTTCGATCATGTATACATGGGCATGTTAAGACTCATGGGCTGAATTGTCGATAATTTTTCGAAAATGGCACAAACCTACCCTATTCTAATAATAACTGCCCTACATATCGCAAATAAATTAATTGTTTCTTTTAATCATTTTGGAATACTAAGAGAGATTGCCACGGATAATGATGCAGCGTTAAAGAACTTCTGTCTAACTCATGGTATAGAACTCCATTTTGCAACCTGTCTAAACCTTAGCAGCAATATTCCAATCGAATGATTTAACTCGACCATCCGGAAAACTTAATTAACAAACGTAATGAAGATGTTAGCATCCATATGAATTACGCAATTTTGAGTTACAATAGCTCATACCACAGCTCAACAAAATATACACCCTTTTAAATTATTCGAGGGAAGCCAAACTATTCCGTTAAAAATAAATGAAGAACAAAGGCTCACTAGATATATGTTCACTGTTGGAGAAAATATAAAAACCATCATAGAATAACTTTTCCCCAAATTATACGGAACCAATAAGCTAAGCTTACGAAAAGGAATATAAACCGCCCAGAACCTACATAGTATCAAACAAACAGTTCTATCTACAGAAAAACAAAAATTGGTCGACTAAATAAAGGTAGCAAAAAATATAGAAAACTAGAACCTCCGATTCATAACGATGATACGAAGATCATATCAGAAAATCGAGTTTATCATAAAAACATATTAAAACCTTAGTTTCATACCCAAATCCAATTTGAAAAACCTCTAAAAAACTTTTATTTTAATCCTAAATAAAAATCATCCTACCACTCTATAACCTACAGATTTAAAATTACAAACCTACCACATAGATAACTCCGTAGAATCTGCAACGCAGGACCATTCCCGGAAAATATCAACTTTTCGGAACCAATATTTTTCAATCTTAATGAGGAAGGAGTTATATGAAGGAAATACCTTTTTGTTTACATTTTTGATACTTTAAAATAATCCTTTTTCATATATTTTAAATACGACTATATTAGTTTTAAACTCATTTTTCATCGTCTGCTTTCTTCTTGTAAGTAATTCTGTTAAGTCATTAGTTTTATTAATTGTGTAATCTTAGTAATATACAGTTATATTTTTTTGAGTGAAACCCTGTTTTGTCAGCAGTAATATTTGTTTTATTAATTGTGCAATCTTATATATTTATATTTTTTATGTTATATTTTTTTGAGTAAAACCCCGCACCTTGTTGAATGAAACCCTGTGATAATCTGTGGGATTGTTACATTTGTATTTTAAAGCAGTCATTATAAATTTATACAAAAATTTTAACACATATCGAAGATATATACATTCTCACCACCAACGAGCAAGCAGGGTAAGGAAAGTGAAATAAAATCCTTGATCCTGGATATACTTCGGTATATCAATATCCTCATACACGACATATTCTCACTAATTTTCAAAAATAGACAGTTACTAAATAATATTCACAAAGAAATGTTTTTATCTCATATCTTAAGGTTTGTAATTTTTTCTATTTGTTCCGTTCTCATCTATTGATTGAAATTCATTACGTTATAATTATTATTTAATTTGGACTTCATGTTCTCCTCAATCAATTAATCAATCAATCACCTGCATATTCCTAAATTTATTAACCACTGGCTCTGAATTTAAAGCTTTTACACTTAACATTTTCTTTAATATCATCCTTAGTTATTTGACAATTTTACAGCTTTTTAGCATTAATGATGATTTTGAGGACAATATTTCATGGTATCGATTGTATTCTATATCTAGTGAGTTCTGCAAATGATGTGATATAGCCACTCAATCCCAAACTTCAATCTTCGAAATTATCATTTTGTCGATAAGATGGTTCGTCACGTTGTTAAAGTAAAATGTAAGGTAAAGTTTTAGGGTTAGAGGTTAAAGTAAAAAATATAGACCCCTAAGAATAAATACTGACAAAATAGAGTAGTATTCACTTTAATGCAATATTTTGACAAGTTGTTTAATCTAGTAGAAATACTATTAAAATAAGTTTATTAAAAAATCCATCTACGATATGTCGATGACATAATCAAGAAAAAAACTAAATTATCAAAAACCATTCCATTTTATTAAATTAAGATAATACTAGCTATTCAACTTACATCGGTTTAAAAGGTGAGGAGTAATTTAAGTTTAATGAAAACTGAAGATCATGGAAACCTCTAAATACCCTATCATTACTACCGTCATTCAAAACAAGTAAGCAAAAATCTTGGTTTTTAGCAGAGAGAAATCGTTTAGGAAATTTCCGGCTGATTGGGCATAATTAAATGGTACATTAAATCGTTTTGCATGCTTGAGGATTCGTAGACAAATTGGCATAGTGTAAGTTTAGACACTCAGTGATATCATCATCGATCTTTAAAATGTCAATTTCCTCTTTGACATATTTGATTCGATATAAAACAGATTTACGATAAGAAGATTTAATTGTTTAATTTTAATAATCTAATTTCATTACACACGTTTAATTACAAATGATTATTTCTATCTGAATTCCCTCATTAAATATTCATATATGGTCAATATCATAATTAAAGTATCATTTCATAAAGTTCGCAAAACAAAGGAATATAAGATTCAGCAAAGAAACAAATAATTACATGGTAAAAACTGATTTGAAATAATTTATTATACATGCGATCTTCGCCTCTTTGTAGATGCTGTTTCAATCTCAATCGTACATTATTATTTATTTCTTGTTGAATTTTGAATTTGAGCTCTGCAATATTGCGTGGATGGTCAACGTAAACCCACAAATATAAATCACTTTCCATTCAATTTAGGAATCTTTTTGGCAAGGAAATGTCCCCATGTCTGGAGGTGACACGACTGGAAAACAATAACTGCCTAACAAGATTTTTTGATATATTAGTCATGGAGACAGTTGCCTCGTCTTGCTGAATCCATGGATTATTATTGAGAAGAGGAAACGTGGTTAATTGTTGTGCCATTTCATTGGTATTCTCGGAAAAATAAGGACCAATGACGCCAATAGATACTAGTACATTCCAAACTGGGAGCTTTGTTCTGTGAAAAGGTTTTACGAACTTTTGCAGAAGATTTCCGTCAGTCCAATATCGAAAATGTTTATTCACAAAACCCAAAAGGTGAAAGTGTGGTTTATCAGATATGAATAGATTGTAAATAAAGTTTTGCTTTCGTCCGAAAGAGCCGAAATTAATTCTCGACATTAACTCGATCATTAACGTGATCTTGATCTGTCAGATCTTCTGCCTGGATATTGATAAATCGAACTTCAAATTTTGATGCATATTGCCATAGTATTTGTTTCAAATGCATGACTTCATTGCGGGATGAGGGTAATTGCGCTATACAAATAATTTGCTTACGTTTTTTATAGTCTATATATTTCTTCTCGGTCCTGTGTAATAATGCTTAAATCCATGATGAATGTTCTGCTTTACTTTGCGATTGCTCTGTTTCATGTAGAACGAAGTTTTTTTTCTATTGTTTCGGGAGGACAACATAAAGTGTTTAATAGAAGTGATGTTAATCGGCTTTCTTAGAATATGACCGAAACACCTAACCAATTATATTTCCTACATTCACATTTTTGTTTAGATATTTGTCATAATTTAATGTTTATTGAATAATATAACATATTTCAAAAACATCTAGTTATGAATGGATGAAATTTTGTTATTATTGGTGCCGTGACCAATCATTATTCAAAGCTATAAAGTACTACTCATTTATCACTCAAACTAAATAACTTCATTTTGGTAAGTTTACATTTTTTAAGCGCCAAATTTTCCTAATGTAAAAAAATTGATTTCTTGTCTTATCAATTAAGTGTTTGTTTCGTGATTCCTGGAGTTATCTATTCCATTTTTTGGATGTCCATTATTGGTCCTCCGTTCTCTGAGACTGAACTACCAGGGTAAGCGCTGTGATTCTGTAGTTTCTAATAGTGTATCTTCTATGCTTCTGACTGCTGCCTCGATGATGTTAATTGTCAATTGTTCTATTGTATTTCTGTTTATATTAAGGCCAATTTTGTTGGATTCTTTTAGATCGCTACGCTTCGAATAAATGTCAACAATAAGCTACATTGTCTGCATCTGTCCTTTAGGACCTCCACCAAATTTCAACCAATTCGTCAATCAATTCTTAATTGTTTTATAAATTGTCTTATCGATCATTATAAAAAAAATGCCGAACGTGTACAACTTTTCGATATTTATGTTATAAAGCTATGACAGTTGACAGTATTGACAGTATTGTATTTTGTGTAAAAAGCAGTGATTATGCTCTTGGAATTAAATCACAAAAATTTAGTTCTAAATAATTCTAAAGTGTTTAATAACATTACCATTATAAACTTCCGAAACTACCGAAAGCGGTTACAAAGTTGGTCCAAAACAATGCCGAGGCAACGTTACTAACTGAATTTAGAAAATTATTTACGCCTCTAAGCCAGGCATGGTATTATGGGCTATATGTTTCAATCTAGGCAATGCGCTTCCTATATATTGAACTTAATTGATAACTCCAGGAATCACGAAACGATAACTTCACCAAATATGTTTCAAAACCTATTCTCATTACGTAACTTAACAAACTTTACTTAACTTACTTACAATGTACCGCTGTTTTTTAAATAAAACAAATAGCATAAACTCTTTGATGAGTTTCATACCATGCTGGAAAATACAGAAAATATAAGTATTGTTGCTCCACACGCCACAATCACGAATATCTAACAGGTTAAAATGATTATTTAAATAATCCATTAGTTACGCTGGCAGCATCCGTATATATATATATATATATATATATATATATATATATATATATATATATATATATATATATATATATATATATATATATATATATATATATATATATATGCATCATGAATTATATACATTAAACTCTAATAATCTTCAACGTAAAATTATCAAAAGTTTTAACGATACCATCTGCATGGAATTTGGTCTTGATAAGTGTGCAGTCGTCCAATATCTGTCCGCAAGGGGCAGATATTGGAATACATAGAAAACATACAATTTATGGAGATATTGTGATTTGTAGTCTCAATGCTGGAGAAAATTATAAGTATCTTGGTTTAATGCAGTTGTTAGGAACATTTGATATAACAGCTAGAGAAATGATTATAAAATGGGTCATAACTAGAGTTGAAAGAATATGTAAATCTTTGATCAGCGCCAGAAAAAAAATCAACGCTTGGGATTTGTCTGTGGCTGCTTATACGTTCGGTGTAATAAAGTGGTATGATAAGTAGAGAGTAATCTTTATAAAGCAACTAACGAGGCAAGTCATATAACCCCCCAAGAGCATATTTAAATTTTGAAAGGAAAGGACCTGCATAGTAGATTCAGAGAAGAATGGAGTGATTTATGGAGAGACAGGTTTCCTAGGTGCTATCCAAGATCAGGTCATAAGTACCAGGGCATATACAAAAACATATTAGGGCTAAATATCGACCCAAAATGTCGCTTATCTAAAGAAGATTTAGAACCAATAAAACATATAAGCGGTGGGTGTCCTGCGTGGGGTTGTGAACTTCATACAGATTATATGCAGAGTTATAGTTAGAACATATTTAAGCTTGAATTGATCTTCTGCTCAACCCTCTTGTTTAGCGCAAACATTGTATACTTGGGTTGCAAACCCCGACTGCCGTAGAGATTAATAAAAAATATAAGATGAACATAATGATATCTGGCCTTATTGTAAAATGTCCATATTCTGGAATGTTCGGTAACTAAAATGTTCGGATTCTGAAATGTCCGGTGACTGAGATGACCGAATTCTGAAATGTTCGGAGTCTGAAATGTTCAGATTCTGAAATGTTCGGTAACTGAGATGTCCAGATTCTGAAACCCTTTAAATATATCAGATAATAAGCCTGTGCACGGCTTAGCCAACTGATTGACATACCTCGAATAGAGGGTGTTTCTGACAAACGCGAGCTAGCACTGCCAGTAGTGGTCGTTATATATATATATATATATATATATATATATATATATATATATATATATATATATATATATATATATATATATTATTCTGCTTATCCTTAATGTAGAATCTCAGCTCATGCTGGTCATCAATACCAATATGAAAAAGCAATTCAACACCTCTCACCATAACATAATATTTTACGAACAATGTGACAAGTCTGCAAGAGCACGGCACGTTGTCCTATTAAGGCAATCGATCTCGAGATACCGAGGCTCTCGAGGTTCTTTGAAAATCTCTTGCTTATCAGGTCTTCGGACGATATAATGAAGGGCACTACATCTACCTTACACATTTTCCATTGGTTTTTCAAGTCGTATACCAGATTTTCATACTTTGTAGGTTTTTCCATCTCAGTTTTTTGAATGTTGTGAGAGAGCGGCACTGCGATGTCAGTTAAAAAAAGCCCTTTTCCCCTTTTTGTTGATTGGAACAATATCTGGTCTGCTATAATCAACCGTTCAATCAGTAGTGATTGGTCTGCCCCAGTAAAGAATGGTGTCGGATGATTCAAGTACAGGAGAAGGCAAGTACTTATAATATGGAGGAGGTTCTCTTTCTAATAGCAAGTATTTTTTGTAATTTGCTGATGAATCATTTTTGCTAGCTGGTTATGCCGTCCCAAATAAGCATTAGGAGCAAGGGTCGAGCAACCGCCAATAAGGTGCTCAATTGTTTCTCTCAGAGTACCGCACTTCCTGCATTTATCGACTATAATTATATAATATTAGAATAATTCTTTGTTCTCGTTACCCTATCTTGAATAGATATTGCGAAACCTTCTGTTTCTGGGTATAAAAGTCCATCGGTCAGCCACTTTAGAGATAATTGTTGGTCAATGATGTCATCTTCGAGTGACTTAGGAAACCTTCCATGTAATGTTAGTCCTTTCCATTCTTGAACGCAATCCGTGAGTGTTGTTCTGCTCAATATCAATACGGTTTTGTTTATTTAATTTATTATTTATTTTATTTTTAATTTGAATCAATGCAGTATTTTCTTATCCCATTTTCTTGATTGAGACAGAGATTTTTCACGTTTACAAGGCCTCTACCCCCCAAATTTCTTGAGATGTATAGCCTCTTCGTAGATGAGTTTGGATGCAGGCATCGGAACTTTGTTAATGTTCGGCGTGTCAACCTATCAAGTTCATCATGGTCAGTTTCTGATCATTTAACAATGCCAAAAGAATATGTCTGAGTTGGCACTTGTTGGTTTCCGCTGTTCAGTTTAGTGTTTAAAAGTTTTGTAAGTCTCTTTTGGTATACACTGGAAAAATCCTTCTTTAACTGGTTTTGATCAAGTTTATGCTCTTGGGGTATTCCTAAATATTTGTAGAAATCTTCTGGTGTCAGTTATTGCATGTTACAGAAGGTTGAATGTTGACTCTGAACATTTCCCTTCTGTATAACAAATGGTAGAGCATTTGTCCAGTCCGAATGATATTTTGATATTCCTACTAAATGTTTCGACCGTGTTTATCAAGGAGTTTAATTTTTCTCTAGTTTCTCCATATAATGTAAGGTCATCCATATATAGTAGATGAGAGGGCTTTCTTGGATTCCTCATGTTAAGTTCATATCCAATATTGCTGTTGCTTAGTAGTGTGGGCAAAGGGTTCAAGGCTAGACAGAACCAAACTGGAGAAAGGGAATCTCCCTGAAAAATTCGTTTTTCGATATTTGTAGTGGCAATGCATTGTTGTTTTGATTCCAGCTCCAGTAAGTACGGGGGAATTTTGATCTACTCCATTATTAATTTTCGCTCTCTGTTGATTTTGTAAGTGTGTGAAGTCTTTGGTGTTGCGAGACTAAGAACCGCCACTCGCTCTAGATTCACTAACCATGGACAAATCCTCCCAAATGGTTTTGAAGGGTTCTTGTCCGCAAACCCCTACTGTCTTGTATAATAGTATTATGTACTTTATTCTCCATAAATATATTTGTGGTCAAGGGAAAAACGGTCCCCCAAAGCCGAATTTCCACCTAAATTTCCACCTGGAACTTGGGAATTTTTTTTTAGAGATTTACTCGTCTCAGCTCGAGAAGGTGGTGGCGCCACTCACCAAGCAGGCTCTCCGCTCCCTGCCTTATTATTATTATTATTATTCACGAATGGGCCTTGGTGGACCACGCGAAGTACAGTTAGAAGCGTTTGTTGTTGTTAGTCTTCCTTTGCAACTATACTGATTTCATTCTTTCACTATGAGTTTTTTTCTTTCATCAGACCAAGTTGTTCCAGTCTTCCTACATTTTTCTCTAATTGGCCGCTTTTTCCAACCTGTTTTCCATGATTATTTCACCCAAATATTTGAATTGAGAGACTCGTTTGATGTTGCCATATTTTGTTTTTAGAAATGGTGTTCTTAGTCTATTGTAGGTCATGTATTGTGTCTTTTCAAAGGAAATTTGAAGTCCTACCTTTTGTGCTGTTTTTTTTAGGATGTCAATCTAAAATCATCCATCATCAGCCGACCTCCAGACAAACCCATGGAAAGCAGTTGGAACCTCGGGTATAGTACCAGGTATGCCCACAAGGTAGAGTAACGGAACCGTGGAGGCTAATATTGGGAAATCTTTCACTCTTTCTTCACATCGCCTTCACCCAAGCACAGTCATGTATCTCTCGGAACCGGATTCTAACCTTTCAGTCGTCATCAGCCGAGCTCCAGACGAACGCAAGGAATCAATTGTCCGATCGTCTCTTCCAACTGCTTTCCTTGCGTTCGTCTGTAGGCTAGAAACCGATCCCGAGAGGTACATGACGGCGCATGGGGCAGTTGGGCGAAGGCGATCGGTAGCACCACGTGGAGAAAGAATAAAAGATTTCTGAAATATTTCCCTCCACGGTTCCGTTACTCGACCTTGTCCGCATACCTTGTACTATTCCCGAGGTTCCAGGCAGCTATAATAAGTTCCAGACTGTTATAATAAGATATTATCAAGCGCTATATTTTAGTAGCACCCAAAATCGAAAATCAGTGGGCAAAGATCTATAAATGACGTTCACAATCAATTTTTTAATAACTAAATCTGTGATTCATGGTAACCGCGTAAAGCAAACCTAGCGTAAGTGCGGCAAACGGCCCATTGTAATTGACCAAATAGTTTACATTCGTATAAGGTCGTTATCACCCATTATAACTATTACATTATCGGTTCTATCGTGTGCTGATGTTGACCGTTGCACGTCTATGGCAGTGCTTACAGTGGTATAAAGAGCGACGACATTGGAATATGGAATAGCATCAAGTCATCTTCAATGATGAATTTCAATTGTATTTACGTGGACCTATTGGCCAAAATTGAGGAAGATATCAAGCTTAATTTGATGTTGAACAGCCTGTACACCGAACAGTAACCATTACGGTATGAGGGCCATTGATTATGTAAATAGCAAATACCTCTAGCTCTATGATTTTTACTGTCTCCTCATTTCTAGAGTGCTTTTATTTTACAAAAAAAATCAAATTGGACACTGCTTCCTTGTATTGCAATTTATGTCATTTTGTATATACATATATCAAAAAATAAATTTATATTTCGGCGAATGCGAATTGCCGAAGGACCTACAAAAACATAATCGTGCCAAAAAATAACTATTCTTATTGCAGATTTTCCCTCGCAAAGGCTTTACGTCGCTGGAATAAATGGTTCCCAGGGTAACATCAAATATATAAAAACATTTTGGAACACTGAAAACGCGTTTTCAACAAAAGAATTCCATTATTATAGCAAAGAGGAAAACAGTTTTAAAAAATTCTAGATATAGTATTAGTATCTTATTAATAAAGAGGATTGTAAGAAAAGAAAATATATTCACATATAAAATATGAATAAACCAAAAAAATATTATAACTTTTATTGTTTGATAATAGTACTAATTGATATAGGATGTGATAGTCGAATATATGGTATACTACTTTCAATATTAAATTTCCTACACATCTGAGCTACCAAACTCAGGTTTGGATGGAGTCATCGCAGAAGTAAATAAATGAGAAGATATGCTTTATTAAAGCTGCCAGAAAGTATGGGATACCGGATTGTGGCTAGAAAATTGGTCGGTCTCTGCATTTATACCTCTACACAAAAAAAAGGATCAAGAGGGAAATGCGATAATTATCGCCTTATCGATAGTAAAATAATCCTGCACATTGTCAACAAATATTTAAAATCCTACTTATCATAGCAGACTCCCCCAGAGCAGGCCAGATTCATTCCAGAAAGAGAAACATGGGAATAAATATTCAACATTCGACAAATAATCGAAAATGTTAGAGAAGTCAACCATCTTGTATATCTTTGTTTACTTAATTATCGAAAATTGTGGTAAATGCTGTAGGACAGGGGAGTGTCAGATCACCTGAATAGCTTAATTTATCATCTAGATGACAAAAAACAGAGCAGTGGTGAAAATCGGAGATCGAAAATACGATGAATTTTGCTTAAATAATGAGTATCAGACACAAATGTATCCTGGTAGGTGTAAAATTCAACTAGAAATTTCCCCTCAGTCACTCTGTTTCGAGACTGAGTAAGGCCGGATGCCTTCTGAGAGGTATTCTGCATTGATCACTCGCTATCGGTAGGCTTCTTGATGGATTATGGTTAAGAACAAAACCAATGGTTGATAGCCTGAAGAGGGGGCTGACCGGGATTATCTATAGCCGATGACCGTGATTTGGAACCATGTCAAGCTGTAGCTCCAATCGCTTAATAGCCTTAGTTGCTGATGTGTGTCTAACCCTAAAATCATTGACTAGAATTAGTTTTATTAATTGGATTGAAAATTCTGTTAAAACCATATATACATATATATATATATATATATATATATATAATCATTCCGGGTGTCGATCCGTTGATGCTGTGAAGAGACACGACGTTTCGCCAAAATCGCATTTGGCAATTTCAAGTGTTGTCCGCTTCGACTGAAAAGTCCAACTGACGTGCACGGGTCGCTGTGCTCGCTTTTATAGCCGACCGGCTACAGAAGCGACTACGCAGATTATATCAGGGTAGTTCGGGACCATTTGCGGATTTGAAAATTCTGTTTAAACCACTATATGTAAATGTTGACTATATGGAAGAATACATTTTATATCAAGAATATCTCCATAAATATGAAATTTATGAAGAAAACGGAAAGGACCTTTTTTGTAGAGAGTTTAACTTTCAACAAAATTGTTTCTATACATTTTACTCAAATTCGTATACTTTAATAGATACTTACAAAAAATTACGACTTTATTAAAAAATTAACTTAGATCGTCTTTGAGCACGTGTTATTTTTGTTAAAAGATATCCCCCGTATTTTTTCATCAAAAGGAAGGTTCTTTTGGGGTGTCAGAAAAAATTTTATTTTTAACAACTACCGTAATATATATATATTATATATATATATATATATATATATATATATATATATATATATATATATATATATATATATATCATCATCATCATCATCATCAGCCCGTATCGATCCACTGCAGGATGAAGGCCTCTTCAGCATGCTTCCAACCTTCACGGTCCTGGGCTTTCCTCTGCCACTCGGGTCCAATATACTTAAAGATCTCATCAGTCCATCGTGCTTTCGGTCTTCTTCGCGGACGTTTGCGATCAAGCGGTATCCACTCCAGGATTGCCTTGGTCCATCTGTCGTCCCATCGCCTCGCTATATGGCCTGCCCATCTCCATTTCAACTGTTTTACTCTTCCAATGATGTCACAGACTTTTGTTTGTCCCCTGATCCATGCGCAGGACTTTCTGTCTCGTCTTGTAATGCCAAGCATACATCTTTCCATTCCCCTCTGTGCCACCCGAAGTTTTTGAATTGATTGCGATGTGAGTGTCCAGGTTTCACTTCCGTATGTCATAACGGGTAGAACGCACTGATCGAATACTTTTCTTTTCAGGAAAAGTGGGAGTCTGCTCTTAAACACTATGTTGAGCCTACCAAATGCCTGCCAGCCACATTTAACACGCCGTTCCACCTCCCGGGCGGTATTCCCCTCCATGGAAATCCTCTGTCCAAGATATACAAAGCTGTCCACAATCTCTAAATCCCTTCCTAAAACTGAAATTCTTCTATCCTGAGCGAAGTTATTGAACATAACCTGACTCTTTTTCAGGTTTATTTTCAAGCCAAATGATTCGCCAGCCCTTTGCAGTTCTTGTATGCGTCTTTGCAGCTCCTCTGGGTCTTGTGAAATGAGAATAATATCATCTGCAAATCTAAGATGGTTTAAGTTTGCACCATTGATCTTTACCCCATCCTGTTCCCAATCCAGTTTACGGAATACTTCTTCAAGGCCAGCCGAGAAAAGAATAGGCGATATTGCGTCACCCTGCCGTACACCTCGTTCTATATTAATTCCCACTTCAAGATCATCAAGGTGAATTGTGGCTGTAGCTCCATCATATATCGATTCTAATAGGTTTACATAGGCTCTCTCTACACCTTGGCTAAGCAGTGCATCCATTATCGCATGCTTTGAGATGGAATCAAATGCTTTTTCGTAGTCGATAAAAGCCAAGCACAGTGGCATGGTGTATTCGTTGTGCCTTTCTATGACCTGCTGTACTACCTGGATGTGATCCATTGTACTGAATCCTGCTTGTTCTCTTGGTTGTGCGTCATTCAGTTTTTTTAATATTCTTTTAGAAATTATCTTAGTGAAAACTTTGTACATCACTGATAGGAGGCTTATTGGACGGTAGTTCTTTAAATCTTCCTGTGCTCCTTTTTTATGTAAAAGGATCACTTCTGCATTTTTCCATAAGTCGGGTACTTTTTGTTCTTTGAGGCATTTTGAGTATAATTTTGCCAGTGTTTTATGTAACGTCCGACCACCAGCTTTTAGCATTTCGACAGTTACACTATCCTTTCCTGGAGCCTTGCCGTTCTTCATCAATTCTATAGCATTTGTTACTTCCTCCACTAGGATATCTGGTATTATATATTGTTCTTCCGTGGGTATTGCTGTCCCTGACTGGCTCTGATCTTCATATAACTGGGAATAAAACCTTCTGACAATCTCTAACATTTGGGTACGCGTCCTGCACACTGTGCCATCCTCACGCTTTAAAGCATATATTTGCGTTCTTTTGTTTCTCAGCTTCTGTTTAGCTTTGTTAATTCCTTTGTTTTCTTCCAGGGTTTTTTGCACTAGCTGCATATTGAATCGGCGCGTGTCCTCTCTGATACGTTTTCTTATAGTTTTGCAGAGCTCAGTGTACTCGACCCTGCCAAAAGCACTACCTGCATTTCTCATTGCTCGCCGTTTCTTCATTAAATCAATGGTCTCACTGGAGATTTTTGTTTGTTTGAGACATTTTTCCTCTGGTGCTATTGAAGCAGCCGTTTGAAGTACATTGTTGGCGATTTCTTCATATTGAACTGATATTTCCACCTCCTCTGGATCTTGTAACGCAGCAAACCGGTTTGACAAAGCAATCTCAAAATCGCTTCCTCTCTCCAGCAGTTTTCCAGAATCCACCTTGCCCTTCTTTGATCTTACCATTTTTTCGCGCTCTTTTCGACAGTCAATCCGAACCCTTGCTCGTACAATTCGGTGGTCACTTCCAACATTAAAATTGTTAAGGACAGTACAATTGGTAAATATTGTTTTATCGTTGGTCATGATGTAGTCAATTTCGCTTGTGAGCCCAGATGGACTTTTCCATGTCCATTTCTGCTGATATTTTTCTTATAGAATGAATTCATAATATATAGTTCTTGTCCTTCAGCAAAATCAACTAATCTGTCACCTCTATTGTCTCGCTCACAAGTTCCATATGGGCCAGTTGCATTTTCGTCTGTTCTTGTTGTTCCAATTCTGGCATTAAAATCACCCATCAGGATTTTGTACCTACATTTCTCCTTGTATAAAAGCTGGGCCACATCATCATAAAATTCCTCAATTTCCTCATCGTTATGGCTTATAGTTGGTGCATAAGCTTGGACGATTTGAAGCCTAAACTTTTTATTCAGCTGAATGACGCATTGGGCTAATCGGTCGGATGTACTTTCAAATTTTACCACACTGTCCTTCAGCTTTCGATTGATGAGGAATCCTATTCCGCCACATCGGCCATTTTCCGTACCTCGAGTGTAGAGTACGTGTCCAGTTGGTTCCAGTTTGATTAACTCTTCACCCTTCCTTCGTGTTTCACAGAGCCCAATAATATCCCAATGTATGTTGTCAAGTTCGATTAACAGTTCTTGCAATCGGGCCTCTGTTTTCATAGTCCGTATATTTAACGTTGCAATGTCAAAAGTCCAATGGCAGCCTGTTCTAACCCGGTGATTCTTAGCACCCTCTGCCTTGGGGCAGGTCTTCCCGCTGCCGTAGGTAGTTGCCCCTTGGCCTCCGGGGAATGAGGGCCGTGTTTGAGGTTGTACTGTCATAGTTCAACATACTGAAATACCATGTTGAAGGTATGGACCGTAATCTGCCACGCTGGTCCAATGCGGGTTGGCAGATTTTGGATCATGTTAGTCTGAGGCCTCCGCCTTGACCTGTCCGCCAGGGGTGACTCTCCCAGGAGCATAGACTCCAGACGGCATAACTCAAAGCTTCATTGCCCTACTCAAACCCCTTTACCACGTCAAGGTCTGATCCACAAAGGGGTTATATATATATATATATATATATATATATATATATATATATATATATATATATATATATATATATATAATCAGCAGGAACCTGGATTTCGGTCTCTTCAGTCTCCCCTGCACCTGTGATAGTTGACAGTTCAATGTATATTCAGTCGAAGCTGAATATAATATTCTTATCTAGATTTTGCTTTAATTTCATTACTTATAATACGTTTCTAGATATTCTGTTTAGATGTAACAATAAACAATTGAGATTATACTTCCAAAAAAAAAAAACGAAAATGCATCATAAGATGTAAAAGCTTTTACACTAACCTCTTAAAATTAAATTATTAGATATTTAAACAATATATCCGGATTGTTGTTTTACTGGCGCACCTATAGTCAGTAAACAAAAAAATTTAAATTTCTAATGATTGACGCCATATTTTGACATGATTATTACCTACTAATTACTGATCTTAATAACTACTCTATAAACCTTTATTTTCTTTTTTGTTGTTTAGCAATTAATTTATTGAACTAAATTATTTATATAGTATAAAAATACATAAAAAGATCATCTGCAAAATTTAATGGAAATCTAATCTTAAATTTATAGGAAATACCGACATTCTTTTAAAAAATCTGCTTTTACTCTGATATGTCAGCAGTGTTTGTTTCATGTCACTTTACATTTTTAGAAAATTAAGATAAATTGTCGTTTCTCACTTGAGGATTGAGCTATCACTCACATTGCATTTTATGATCACAGTAAACTCTTAAAGTGCTTTTTATAATGTGGATAATACATTTTAGTCAACATTAGGTAATTAGTAAGAAATAGTAATGGAAGTAACAAAAATTATCAAAGTATCCACATTGTATCCCCAAAAAATCAGATATATTGATAAAGTATAACACTGTATTCAAGATTATTTATCATTACAATCAAATTATTTATTAAAATCTTTACCTTACTGTGAGGAAATCACACTACTAATATAATATTGGTGAAATATTATATTAGTATTGTAGAAAACGTTCAACGTCGAAATTAAAATACACAACTTATATACAATACTTTAATATACAAAATATTGTACATAATAATTCATCACTAACTAGTAACATCAGTAACTAGATACTTTCACCTTATCGTTGGTGAAAGAGCTTAGTAGACTCGAATATTCTGGGAGTAATATCGAAGATGGCGCATCTACTGATAGTGTCATGCATGCTGGTAAGGCCTCGAAGAAGGTAATTGAAGTCAAGATAATCCACAACAGTGGCATCTGACCAGGAGTGTAGCCGCCCACTGTGGGACCCAGACAGCGGCTATTCCCCGAGTCAGTGGCGGCTGAAGAAAACACTTATCAAGACGTCTGGCAAACGTGATGTTTTATTGATGAACATCCGCTAATATGTGAAAGCTACATACAATAAGGCTCATTTGAGGCACTTGTCAGGGCACAGCGGTTTGATGTGCCCCGACCAAGGCAGCGACCAGACCAACTAACAAACAAGAAGTGCTAAAAAAATCCCGGGGATGGACTAGGCTGCCCACTTCACAGCTACAATATGAACTTGACAAAATCAAATGGGATAGAGTAGTAATCTTGGAAAAACTATTAAAACAAGAAAAATCAAAAACAGGGCTTACTATTTTCTGGAAAGGAAATGAACGAAATGGTGTTTATCAACAAAAAAATTATATATGACACTAGTAATAAATTAGTTATACTTAAATGTATACAAATATTTACCTTACTATCACTCACGAATATAGTGAAGTTGAAATATTATATGAAGATATAACGAGTTATATAAAATACCACTTATATATATATATATATATATATATATATATATATATATATATATATATATATATATATATATATATATATATTTATAGGTGGAAACCAACGCGAATATAGGGACATAAAATGTTAATAAAGGAGAAACGTACATCGGTCAATAAGACCCAGGAAACCGAAATGAAAGAGCGCAAATGTTCAAGTTTTGTTCAAAATGTTCATCAAATTTTGGTGAAAGTGCATAACTTAAATATCACGAATACCTTTTCTAAAAAGGGGAAATATCATAAATAGACATGGGTAAGTCCAACTAGTTCCACAAAAAATAAAATTAACTACATTATTTCAAGCAGCAAAACATAGTCTCAGATGTAGATATAGTAAGCCCGTTCACAACGGGAAACGACATAAAATGGTGAGAAGTAACAGCCGAATTAATATAAGAAATATAAGAGCACATTTGTATAGGAGAAGAGTGAAAAATATTAATAGAGAAGCGCTAAGAAAAGAAAGAGAAAAATATAAAGAAGAATTGGAAATGAACTTGCAGTAGTTTTCTAGACAAGAGAGTAATACTACACTACGACTAAGTATAACGGTATAACACAGCGTATTGCTACAAAATTATCAAATGTCTTCCTTGCTCCCCGACCATTAAAATCACGGATTTTTTTTTATTATTATTCCGTGTGTCTGTTGATGATTCCATTATGAAATTCCGCTCAAATTCTAGGAAACCATTTCCTAGGGGTCAAGGTTCTTCACTTTTAAAATTTTCCATAATGCATTTTATAGCTTCATCATACAAAGTCCGATTGAATGCAATATGATCTTACAGTTGGAAGATAAGAATAATCAAGGTTACGTCCTAACTATATGATATGTATTCTTTCTTCATAATAAAATCAAATTTCAAGTATTTTTCGTGATCTCTTTCGGCTTGAGCATCCTACTTCAGACTCCTACTGCATTCTTTGGCAATACTTCCAATACTTCCAATACTCTCGGAAGTATTGGAACTTCAAGACAACGATGTTCTATTTTTAAATGGACTTTTGAATGCCTTAGTCTATCAGAATTCCAAATCTTTTCCTTACAAAAATCAAATATTTTCCTTACAAAAAAATCCTTCACAGCTCGGAACATTACTGTTTTCTTAAAATTAATGCCATTTAACTGAAGTAGCCTATACTTGATGGAAATTCATTTTAAAAATAGAAATTAAGACATATCTAAATTGGTCCTGTATTTAAAATTTGTATGTATTACAATTGTTTCTACATATACTACCTTTTTCAAATACGAACTATATTAAACTAACAGTAAGTTTTCAATGCCTAGATAAAAAGGGTGAACCATCCAAGTCTACATGGACATAACAAAATATCCAATTTTTTTCCTTTATTAATTCTTCAAGACATCGTTTTTTTTGTTTGCATATTTTCAAAGCTTAAAGCTTTAAAAATATGTACTATATGAAGATATAGCTATTGTAGTGACGCGGCATCTAAACCGGTCTGGCTTTCTACTGGAATCGAACAATAGACGGTAGAGATTCTGCGTCTACCAGCGGTCGTGTTCCTCCATAAAATCGTCCTTATTTTAGGTAGGGGAAGACTCAATGTATGAAGCAGGAATCGCAGATTAAAAAAATGTAGACATAAAGTACCATCATATGAATTAAACTGCGCGAAACTTTAACGCGTTTTTCTCGAAACTACTTTTTTCAAGCTAGCGTGCATGATATCTCAAGTTCTACTGAACCCATTTATTTCAACTTTTGTGTGACCCTTCTCTATACATCCTTCTATGTCGCTTAGCAGATTAAAGTCAAAAATTTTAATTTTACTATTTTTAAAAACTTTTAAACTCTTAAAAAAAAGTTTTTTTTTCAAACGGTCGCCATTTTGTGAAATAAAAAATCCTTGACTTCTCCAAGGTAGGAGCGATAGTGACATCTTTACTGATTAAGAATCCGTTGGATTTTTTTGTTCCATATAACCAGAAGGGTTGGAACCATGCACGTCAGAACATCTCTTTTTTTTGCCGCCCCACTTTACCAGCCAATAACTTTTCGAGTTTTTAATTTTTGTTTATTTTTTAATTTTTTATGTATTTTAAAATATAAATAAATGAATGGAAGTTTCCTAACGAGAAGGTAATCAACCAAATTGATCATATCCTGATAGAGAGAAGGCATATGAACTCAATTTCAAATGTTAGGAGTATGAGAGGAGCCAATACCGATTCTGACCATTTCCTGGTGAGGATCACATGCAGGAATGAATTAGAAAAAATCAGAAACAGCAGGCATAAGACGAAAATGAAGAAACAGTATAATATAGAAAGGTTAAAAGATTTAATAATTAGCAACAAACCCAGAGAAGAAATTAACCAGCGATTGCAAGAATAGATGAGAAATGGAACCAAGTAAAACAAGTAATTGAAATAGCAAATCAATTAGTCATACCGAAGCAAAGAGAAAGAACGAGCACGAAAGACTGGTACGATAAAGAATGCGAAAATTTGTCAGAAAGAAAAAACACGTTAAGGCTCCTTTTGGTGCTTAATAATAACGACGAAAATAACCAAAACTACAAAAAAAATAGAAAGGACATGAAAAGGCTATACAGAGCGAAAAAAGCGATAATAATATGAAGCAAAACTAAAAGGTATTGAAGAATATGAGGTTCCAGAATAAGTAAGATCGTTTTACCAGAGTGTGAAAAAAATAGAAAAGGGTTACTATGGTAGAAATAACTATTTTAAAACAGAAGAAGGAACATTGATAGCTAACTAAAATGATATATTACATGGATGGAAGGACCACTTTGATAAATTGTCGAATGATAGAGGGATTGAAAAACAGGAGTAACAGTATTCACGCGGCGAAGATGGAACAGTGATAGATGAACCAACAGAAGAAGATATAAGGGACATTAGAAAACATTTAAAAATAATAAAAGCCTCAGCCAGCATGGCATTACGGCTGAGATGATAAAAGCAGGAGAAAAACAATTATAGAAGATCATCAGGAATTAATAAAATTGATATGGACACAAGAGAAGATACCGGCTGAATGGTCAAAACCTTTAATCTGCCAATGTACAAAAAAGGAGATATATCGTTATATGAAAATTATAGAGGTATAGCATTGGTAGATACATGCTTCAAAGTACTGGATCAGATAATAAGAAGAAAATAAATATATATGCAGAAAAAGGCATTAGGCGAGTACCAGGCAGGATACAGAACTACTGCAGACCAAATATTTACCCTAAAAGAGATCCAAGTAACTTGCTAGGAATATAAAATTGAGCTGCATACCCTCTTTATAAACTTTAAGCAAACCTAGACAGAATCATTAGGGAAAAAATGTATCAAGGAATAAACCAACTAGAAATACCCAAAAAACTCATTAGTTTGACAAAGATTACCTTTGAGAGAAAACAATAGATAGGATAGTACGGAATGGTGATGCATCTCAAGAATTCGAGATGAGAACAGGTCTTAGGCAGGGAGACCCTCTGTCAATGACTCAATTTGATCTGAAGGTGATAGTAAGGAATAGCAAGCTGAGAACTGATGGCACAATATACAACAATGAACACCAATGCTTGGCCTTCGCAGATGATCTGACTATACTGGCAGGAACCAAAAAGGAGCTAAAGAGAACCATAAGATTATAGAAAAAAAAGGGAAGAAGTTTGGCTTGGAAATAAATTAAAATAAGTCAAAATATATGGTGATGGGACAAATGCAAAATCTATCGGCAAAAAAGGTAAACATGGCCGTGGCAGGCTAGTTATGGAAGAGAATATACTTTCGAAAGTGTTCAGAAATTCTGTTACCTAGGAGTTACAATCGAAGAGGGCGGGCACGAAGAGCATAAAATACAAACCAGGATAGTAAAGGATAATCGAAAATATGGAAGCCTGAGGCACTCAGATGAAGTCCAACTATGTGTCCAGAAGCACAAAACAAAGAATCTATACAACAGTAATAAGACCCACAACAACTTACGCCCGTAAAATTTGGACGCTAAACCGAACGGAGGAAGAGAAACTGAAAAGGTGAGAAAAGAAAATGTTACGAGCTCTATATGGGGGAAAGAGAACTGAGGAGGGATAGAGGAGACGAATAATGAGCTGGAAGAACTGTACAAAAGTCCAAATATAATAACATTTGCGAAAGCACCGAGAGTGATATGGCTTGAACACGTGGAGAGACTGGACGGAGGGAGAATGGCAAATCTAGTGTTATGCAGAAGGCCAATAGGGAAGAAGAGGAAGGACAAGCCAAGAAAAAGATGGATGTGTCAAGTGTAGGAAGATTTGGATACGATAAGGATGGGGGAACGGAAGAACATAGCAAACAATAGAAAAGTGTAAAGAGAGATAGTCCAAACTGTGTTACAGAGGAACTGGTCAAGGATGGGAACCACATATGTAATGTTATAATTAGTGATATAAAATACGATATTGTGAAGGTTACACCCTAGGCCTTCAGGGCCTGTAGAGCTTTTAAATTAAAAAAATAAAATAAACGAATGATAAAAAATTGAATAGTAAAAATATTCTTTGTGTGTTTTTTACAGAGCTCGAAAAACGTCCGAAATTCGGGCCTCTAGACTAGAATACCCTCTTAATATGCCTTATGTTATGTCCATTGAGCCTAGTGGAAAAAGACCTTCTTGTTTGTCCAACATAAACTTTTGGACACAAACCCTACCCAATTAAATAAACTCATAATTTATAAAGTTTATTCGTTTCGCTTAAATTGTTTTTAATAAGTCGTCCTAGACAATATTTATATTGAAAGCAATATTTATATTATTTATTTTTGATAAATGTTTAGAACCAAATTTATTAAATTTTCCTGCATATGTAATGGTTTTGTAGGCGGTATTTTTGATGTTATTGACAGAACATATTCACTTAATAGTTTTATTATGGCATCTTTTATTAATTATTTTATTTCTAATATTGGGGACGTATACGTTATTCACTGCGGTCTGTTTGATGACATTCAATTCTTTGTTATAATGGTCTACTGATATTGGAATATTTAATAATCTGTGTATAAATGAATTAAATGCTGCCATCTGTGATGAATAAGGTTGACAAGATTTGTTATATATAATTACATCTGTATGAGATGGTTTATGAAAAATTGCAAAATCGTGCCTATTGTCATTTCTTGTAATTGTTAAATCTAAAAAGTAAATATAATTATTGTGTTCTTCATTAACTGTGAATTTAATGTTTCAATTTAAAAAATAAATGTGAATTAAAGATTGACTTAGTTGCCTACCAGTCCCTCAAAGCAAATTAAAATGGTGTCAATATATCTGAGCCAGTAAACTGATGATTTAAACAACTGATAATAATTTATCTTATTTTCTAGGTTATCCATAAACATTTCAGCCAATAAAGGTACCATTCCCTATTATCAAACCATCATTCGGAATATAAAACGTATTATAAAATTCAAAATAATTCTGATCCAAATTTATTCAAAGTAGCTCTAAAATTTCTTGTTAAGAAGTAATTTATCAACTAATTCTATTATTTCATCTGGTGGTATAGTCAGGAATATATCTTGTACATGGAAGGAAATTAGTTTGGATTTTTTGGGTAAATTAGAATAACATATTTTGTAATAATACTGTAGAATAACATGTTTTTGTTTAAAATTCGTATATTTAAAAATGATTTTAATAAGCTTAATTGATAATTTAATTGAAGGGGCTGTAACAAATGAAACTACCGGTCTAATTGGGTAATTTTATTAACGAGTATAACTTTGGTGCTTGAGGATTCATCATTAATAATTGTTTCTCGAAATCGTAATAAATAGACGAATATTTTATTATTTGTCTAATTTTTTTTTGAAAGGTATTCGTAGGATCAGATTTAATTTTGTTAAATTTCCATGATTTTTAAAAAATATTAGTTTTTTTATATTTAATCATCTCACTACAATAAACTTGCCCTTATCCACTCTTGTCAGAAAAATGTTCCTTTCTTTGATTTTCTTGTTAATTATTTTTGTTGTATGACATTCATTGATCTGATTTACTTCTGTGGGCCACTAGGGGTTTTTGTAATGTGTCTGAATTCGGAAAAATTCGTTTCCGCTCCATGCCAAAGTGTTTTTTGTTATGTTGGATATCTTTAAGCTTTATGTTATATTGGAAACCTGTATTAAGTAACTTAGATACTTGATTAGTGAAACTGCAATATGTAAGGTGTTGACAATTGAAAAGTGTTAATAGTAATTTCTGACATGTTCATTTTTTTTAGTTTCTTTCTTGGAAAGGAGATTTTTAAATTTCTTCTTTTGCACTAAAAAACTTTTTGTTAATGATTTTCAAAATCTGTTACCTTACTTGATGGTCCAAAATATTTGTTAATTAACTATATGTCACTTTAAGATTAACGTTGTATATATACCTTTTGTTATATTGAATTCTTCTATCTCCAAGTAGTAAAATCTATATTTTCTTTAAACCCGTCGTTGTCTTTTCCTTGTTGACTCTGTTCTGTTGTTAATTTTTAGACACATATGTTGGATATGTATTTTGGATATGTAACACTTGTTTAAATACCAGTTATTTTGTACGCCAAACTTACCTTTTAACTGTAGTTTAAAAAAAATACTAAAATACTTAGTGAAGTTTCAATAATATATTTAACTGAGGGAGCCGACACTTGATGGGAATTAATTTTTAACAAAGGCACTAAAAATGGCATGTGCGTCGATGTAATTGCAAAACATTGAAAAATTTAGGTATCAATCTTGGTTTGTCTATTCCAAACTCTTGTTCAACTTCTGTAGCTAAGAGTTTCCTCTTAGACATATCTCAAAACCGATAGGTTCTTTCAATTTCTTGATGTTGGAAACGAACCAAAAATATTTGTATTCCGAGTCATTCTGGTAAGCGTTATCAGCTTGATTTACCAGGTCTGTAAATATAAAACCGGAAAAAAATTAAAAACGGTAAATATGAAACCGGAATCAGCCCTAGTTGCCATTTCCTTGTTGACATCTGACAAAGATTTTCAACTCACAACAATACAAGTTTCATACACCAGCATAGTTTGTAATAGCGTTGAACATGTCGAATTTTGTGCCTTGAAACTACGATTTGCAGACAGCATAGATTTTCTGTTACCATTTGAAGAAAACTGCTGCAGAATTACATCGAATGCATGTCGAAGCTCTTGGTAAATCACAGTTCTTTGAGTGGATAAAAAAATCAAAAGTGATGATTTTGACGTGAGAAATGAAGAACGTGGAAGACCGCCGAAAATTTGAAGACAGTGAATTGCAAGCATTGTTAGATGAGGATGACGCTTAAATCCAACAACTCGCAAATCCATTAAATGTGATACGAGAAGCCGTCTCTATAATGGCCAATAAATGAATCATTTCGAAATGGTGCTCGCTAGGGATTAAAAAAGTCAAATCTCCATCGAATTTTGACTGGCCATGAAAAGTGGATATATTTTGAGAATCCTAATCGTAAAAGATCATGGGTATCTCCAGGCGAATTATCGACATCGACTGCAAGGCCAAATGGACGGGAGACAATGCTCTGTGTTTGGTGAGATCAAAAGGGTGTGATCTATTATGAGCTGCTAAAATCTGGCAAAACGGTTATTATTGAACGCTACCAACAAGAAATAATTGATGAATCAAGCTTTGCGTGAAAAACGACCAGATTATCAGAAAAGGCGTTTAGTTGGGAAATACTTTCGCGAAAAATGTATAGCTACTGATGGGCAATACTTCAAATAAAATAATAAAATCATACAATAAATGTGTATTTTCTATGCAAAAATTCCAATTTCAGATTTACATACCTGTTAGCTATAGCATGAAGTTCATAGACATGAAGTTCTTAAAGGGACTGAATTTTTATCTGTCATTATTAAGCTAGGACTGATACACATGCACAAATAACGCTTGTTCATATCAGTTTGATCGTAACAGTATTCAGTTTCTAAGCATTTTACAAATCGTTTCGTTATTTAGAAGGGATAATTTATAGGATGTCGGCGCGTTATCTCTTAAAGTCATAGTTAATGCCCACGCTACAGCTTCAACCTGTTTGAAATAGTTAATATAAAATGTCTTATTGTTGAACTGAAATAAATTCATGCGAATTTTTTAGTGTTTCTTTGTTACTATTGGTGCCCTTTGTTGTAATTTTAACCTTGTTTCTTATTTCTTTAAAATCCATATTATTTTTGAGCTTCTTAATGCATTTATTTATTTTCGCTCATTTCTTACATTATTTTTGTATATTTAGAATTATTCTATCCACATGTTCTCCCAAAACTACTTTTAAATTTCTAAAATACTTGTAGTTTAGGCATATTATCTATTAGAATATCAGTTCTAATAATCTGCAATATGCGATATATATCGCTATCAAATACATATTATCAGCTTTTTCCCATGTTCAATTTCCGTTGCAACCTATTTTTTCTGCCTCATTCATCAATCGTCTGATTTAGCATCAAATGCCATTTAGAATTGTGTTTTTTTTATTAAAATGTAAAGAAGTAAACAACATCAGTTTTAGTTTTAGTCTTGTTAAAATCTATTAGAAATTATTGTGTGTTCTTCCTAATTTCCAATTTTCCAATAAATTATTTACTGCCTCAATAAAGTACTGAGATCTGAAAAATACGAAGGGGACTAAAAAGCGATGTCAATGAAACAGTACAAATAAACAAAATAAACGAAATAAGCGATAGAAAAGTTGCGCACAAACTATAAAACTGAAGAACCCAGATGAAGGTAACATGGCAAATTATGTAATCAAATATGATGGTGAGGCTAAGGTTCTAGAATTTTAGAGATTATTTAATGTGATTTTAAAGGAGCACAAAGTTTCTTTTAACTAGAGAAAATTAATAACCACCCTAATATTTAAAAAAATAAATATAAAAAGACGCCGCTAACTATAGGTGTATAATTTGAACTGACACGAATATTATTTATAAGTACAATAGCACACAAAATAGAAAATATTATACATCCGGAAGGCGAACGACAAAAATTCCAAAAGAGGAAAAGATCAACTGTAGATGATATATCCATTGTTCGCTATGAGGCCGAAAGGACATTAGTATATAACACTTTGTCTTATTTATAGATCTTACTAAACCATTTGATCGAGTACAATTGACCTGACATCTTAAGAGTGTTATGGAATAAACATGTAAATTAGTTGCCTGAAAAAAACGCAGACAGGGTAATCCAATAAAGAGATCTTCTTTGCACCCTTATAATATATAAAATAATAGACACTGTAAAAAAGACGATAAACTCAATCAAGGCAATAATGGTGATAAACATGACGATAATAATAATCTGATCCAATATAATGTAAACTGAGAGTGAACCATTATGAGTTTTGTTACTTAGGAGTAAGGATTTCCAACTGCGGCGACCTAATAATGGATGAGATACAAAACACATAAAGCATAAAAAATACCGTTATATCTGAAATCCACATAATACAAAAATAAAAACAAATCAATATAGTTCAACACTATAATATGTAAAACGTGTGTAAGACCTATTATGCCATTCGCGGCCCAGACCCGAGCAAGCACCCTTCCTACGCCTCTTCGTATTCTTCTTTACAAAAGACAGAAGAGTCGAGGGCTATGGAATCTATTTCTGGTGGTTGCATATTGGAGGGCTGAATTACTTAGGTCTTTAATTTGATATATCCATATTTTTGTAATTAACCTTCCGTCCTTTCCTGTACCACCAGTTTTTCTACCATTCCTTCGTCCAATGTGACCGAATTATCTTAGTATTCTTTGATGACTAATTTGGAATAGCATTGTGGGTTCATTCGTGAGTTCTTGAATAACGGATGCATTCATTCATCTGGTGGTCCACGGAATATGAAGAATCTGCCTCCGGCACCAAAGTTTAAAATAGTCAATGCGTTTGCGGTCTTGTTTATTTAATGGTCCATGTTTCAGTGGGATACAGTAATAATTGAAAAAATGAGGTTATTTACCGTATTATATATTCTCTATCTGTTTGATTGTGTTCTGTGTTATGTCTCTATCTCGACCAGACAAATTAATAACAAAATATCCATAACTACACCGAAAATGATCAATAATAGAAAATATAATCTGGAACAGAAAAACGAATACCGAAATTAAAGATTAAGACCGAATATATGGTATGTATGTTAGATGAGAAAACGTGTTAAATAAAGGAATTAAAACATATTTATTATAATCAAGGAATAATAACTTTATTTGCCAACAAATCAAATTATAAATCAAACTAACATACTATATTCAGAGTGTAACGGAAATTACTTTCGAAAATTTAATCAAAATTTCTTCACGTTATTTTAAAGAAAAATTATCCTTTAAACAAGGATCAAAAAGTTCAGTTTTCTCGAAAAAAATTGTAACTAAATCACCAATCGAAAAACTGAAAAGAATTTGCATTTTAAGCAAATATATGTAAAAACGCATTTGACGAATATTAATTGGTTATTACTTAACGAATATACTATAGATAAACTAATGAATATTGTTAAAACAATTTTTTAAACATTAAGAATCATGTCATACATCAGTCAATATTAATAAACAATATCAGCTGTAACGCCTCAAACAATATAATTAAAATATTGCGACAAAAATTATTTTAGTGTAGATCTATTTTGGTGTGGTCATTTAAGTTCGATTAAAAATTAAAGACACAATGTATACGTGAATATCACGATATGTTTCGTATTTACGGGGAAGCTCTTTAAAATTCCGACGAGGTTAGGCATATTTACGGGTAACGATACCCAGAAAGACCGCTTGCAGTTCGGCAAACATTTATCCATATTTCTAAGAATAAATTTTATATCTTGTTGAAGAAGATTCTTCCAGAATATACCATTTATTTGCCAGAACCAAAGGAATCTAATTTTTTTGTTCAATTTTTTGTCAACCGACAAAGCTTGTTTCATCAAGAATGGGATGGTGAGCGCTTTGAGAAGTTAATTAATTAATCATGTTTTCCCTAATCTAACGTGAATCGTTTGGAAAATTAGTGCTACTAATTTCTACTTTAACTTTAAATGACAAAAATATATAAGTTTTTCTTTTTTTTTATAACAAAACAAATCAAATTTATACCAATACAAATGGAATAAATGGCTCTAAAAATATTACATTTTATTTTCAAATAAAACCTTAAGAGGCCAATACAACAAAAATTGCTTTCTATCGAAATAAATACGACAATTGAAATAACGATTAGCTACATTGTTAATTAACAAGTTAATTAAGTTAGTTACTTAGTTAAGAAAATATGTGGCCTTTTTCTAAAAGTTATGACCTGTTTTCCACGGAAATGGTTGCATTTTAAAAACGTGTTTTATGGATATTTTTGTTCAGAAAAATGTGAAGGATCGTTGGTTAAACTTACGAAAGTACATTCCCTTGCACGCAACGCAAGGGAATGCAACGATGCAACGCATGCAACGGTGTCTATAAGTGCGAAAAAATAATGTAATTCAGGTGATGACCATTTTCATGAACACACGTTTGAAACTGTTACCTCCACTCTTCTAAACGTTTTTCCGTCGAATTCTTCAATTCGATCTTAAATGTTTTCAGTGTGCGAGGAGTACCTTCATATGCGCTTGATTTTAATTATCTTCCAAAGATCAAAATCACACTTGGAAAGGTCCGATGAGTGCGGAAGCCACGGGACACAAAAATTGCAGCTTGAACCACATGAAAGCTCTAATCGTATGAACAGCAGCCTCGTCTTGTTGAAAACTCACATTCATCCTGTTGATTGCTGTTTTCAAACATAGTTATGTAACGATCTGGATTAACTATTACCATGCCTCCATATTCTTAACAAAAAATTTTAACCGAAAATTTCTCACTTGCTTATACCATACCGCACCGTTGTATTTGTACCATGTAATAGTATCTCAATTTTCCCCATTGAGAACCGCCTGTAATGAAAATAAGCGTCAGAGTTTATGGTGATGGCCAAATTTTCAGTTGCTGCAAAAATGTCAAACTTTATTTAAGTAAATGTAAGGCATTGTTAATAATACCCTTTATTCAATTTCGAAACAGTCTTCAATATAAGAGTGAAAGTCCAAATCATTCTGCAAAATAAACTATACAGTACCCTTACTTGCCCTTACTGCTTACAGTTGCTCTTAAATTTACAGCGTCATAATGCATACTACATAACATTATAACCAATAGACACATGTTACAGGCCTCCTCTCCCTTTACTGGTCGACTAACACTCATTTTAAAAACGTGCGGTTGTTATAAAACACCTTATATAAATACAAATAATATATATATATATATATATATATATATATATATATATATATATATATATATATATCTATATATGTATATATATATATATATATATATATATATATATATATATATATATATATATATATATATATATATATATATAGTTTTACACCGGGTAAGATCAGGCTGCCATTAGACTTTTAACATTGCTACGCTTAATATACGGACAATGAAAACGGAGACCCGACTGCAAGAACTGTTAATCGAACTTGACAACATACATTGAGATATTATTGGGCTCTGTGAAACACGAAGAAAGGGCGACGAGAATCAAACTAGAACCAACTGGTCACGTGCTCTACACCCGAGGTACGGATAATGGACGATGTGGTGGAATTGGATTCCTCATCAATCGAAAGCTGAAAGACAGTGTAGTCAAATTCGAAAGTATATCTGACAGATTAGCCCAATGCGTCACTCAGTTGAATAAAAAGTTTAAGCTTCAAATCATCCAAGCTTATGCACCAACTATAAGCCATAGAGATGAGGAAATTGAGGAATTTTATGATGATGTAGCCCAACTTTTAGACAAAGAGCAGTGTAGGTATAAAATCCTGATGGGCGACTTTAATGCCAGAATCGGAAAAGCAAGAACTGGTGAAAATGCAACTGGCCCATATGGAAATGGTGAGCGGGACAATAGAGGCGACAGGTTGGTTGACTTTGCTGAAGGACAAGAACTCTATATTATGAATTCGTTTTATAAGAAAAAGATCAACAGAAAATGGACATGGAAAAGTCCATCTGGACTCACAAGTGAAATTGATTACATCATGTCAAACGATAAACCAATATTTTGCAATTGTACTGTTCTTAACCATTTTAATGTGGGAAATGACCACCGAATGGTACGAGCAAATATTAGGATAAACTGCCGAAAAGAGCGCGAGAGAATGATAATACCAAAAAGGGGCAAAGTGGATTCTGGGAAGCTGCTGGAGAGAGACAGAGATTTTGAAATTGCTTTGTCGAATCGCTTTGCTGTGTTACAAGATCCGGAGGAGGTGGAAATTACAGAACAATATGAAGAAATCGCCAACAATGTGCTTAAAACGGCGACTTCAATAGCACCAAAAGATAAATGTTCCAAAGAGTCAAAAATTTCCAATGAGATCATTAATTTAATAAAAAAACGCCTGAGAATGAAGAATGCAAACAGTCCTTTTGGCAGGGTCGAGTACGTTCAGCTTTGCAAAACTATAAGAAAACGTATTCGAGAGGAAACGCACCGACTCAACATGCAGCTAGTGCAAAAAACTCTAGAAGATAAAACAGGGGAATTAACAAAGCTAAGCAGAAGCTATGAAAGAAAAGGACACAAATGTTTTCCGTAATGCGTGAGGATGGTACAACGTGCAGGGAAAGGACGGAAATGTTAGGGGTTGTCCGAAGATTTTATTCAAAGTTATATGAGAACCACAATCAAGCAAGAACAGCACATGCCCACTGAAGAACAAGTGCCGGATATCCTGGTGGAGGAAGCGACAAAGGCCATAGACTCGATGAAAAATGGCAAGGCTCCAGGAAAGGATAGTATAACTGTGGAGATGTTAAAATCTGGTGGTCGAAATTTACATAAAACACCAGCAAAATTATATGGAAAAGCTTATGGAAAAATGCAGAAGTGATTCTTTTACATAAGAAATGAGCACGGGAAGATATAAAGAACTACCGTCCAATAAGCCTCCTATCAGTGGTCTATAAAGTTTTCACCAAGATAATATCCACAAGAATACTAAGAAAACTTAATGGCGCGCAACCAAGGAAGCAAGCAGGATTCAGAAGTGGATTCAGTACAATGGATCACATCCAGGTTCTACAGCAGGTCATAGAAATACACAACGAATACACTATGCCACTGTACTTGGCTTTGATCGATTATGAAAAAGCATTTGATTCAGTCTCAAAGCAGGCCATAATAGATACATTGCTTAATCAAGGTGTAGAGAAAACCTATGTAAATCTACTAGGATCAATATATGATGAAGCTACAGCGACAGTCCACCTTGAGGATCTTGACGTTGGAATAAAGGTAGAGCGAGGCGTACGGCAGGGTGACGCAATATCGCCTCTTCTTTTCTCAGCCTGTCTGGAAGAAGTGTTCCGTAATCTGGATTGGGAACAGGATGGAATAAGGATTAATGGTGCATACTTAAATCATCTTAGATTCGCTGATGATATCGTTTCTTCTTTCACAAGACCCAGAGGAGCTGCAAAGACACGTACAAGAGCTGCAAAGGGCGGGGCAACCAATTTGGCTTGAAAATAAACCAGAAGAAGAGTGAGTTCATGTTCAATAAATTTGCTGAGATCAATTCTTCTATTGGAATTGGTGTGAAACACTAAACTTGAAGAGATTTACCATTAAACATCCAAACACTTTTTTGAACTGCTCGACGCACGTTTGGCTAACCATGTTAACATCATCAGGAGATGATTTAATTTCAAAAAGATTCTCTTCAAGTTTAAATTTGCTGAGAACAAAAGAATTTCTCTTTTAGGAACAGATTTAGAAGTTGTGGATCGCTATATCTATCTTGGGTAGAGGGTTTCAATGGAAGGGGATACCGTCTGGGAGGTGAAACGACGCGTTAAATGTGGCTGGCAGGCATTTGGGAGGCTCAACATAGTGTTTAAGAGCAAACTACCACTTTGCCTGAAAAGAAAAGTCTTTGATCAGTGTGCCTTGCCCGTTATGACATACGGAAGTGAGACCCGGTCACTGGCATCACCTTCAGTTCAAAAACTGCGAGTAACACAGAGGGGAATGGAAAGATGTATGCTTGGCATTACTAGACGGGAGAGAAAGACCTGCACATGGATCAGAGAATAAACGATTGAATAGAATATAGAATTGAAAACAATTGAAATAGAAGTGGGCAGGCCAAGTAGCGAGGCGATGGGACGAAAGATGGACCAGGGCGGTCCTGGACTGGATACCTCTTGATCGCAAACGTCCACGGAGAAGACCAAAAGCACGTTGGGCTGATGATATTATTAAGTATATTGGACCCGAATGGCAGAGAAAAGCTCAGGACCGCGCGAGTTGGAAGCATGCTGAGAAGGCCCTCATCCTGCAGTGAATTGATACGGTGTGATGATATATATATATATATATATATATATATATATATATATATATATATATATATAGAATTCTATATATATATATATATATATATATATATATAGAACGCACTGATCGAATACTTTTCTTTTCAGGCAAAGTGGGAGTCTGCTCTTAAACACTATGTTGAGCCTACCAAATGCCTGCCAGCCACATTTAACACGCCGTTCCACCTCCCGGGCGGTATTCCCCTCCATGGAAATCCTCTGCCCAAGATATATAAAGCTGTCCACAATCTCTAAATCCCTTCCTAGAACTGAAATTCTTCTGCCCTGAGCGAAGTTATTGAACATAACCTGACTCTTTTTCAGGTTTATTTTCAAGCCAAATGGTTCGCCAGCCCTTTGCAGTCCTTGTATGCGTCTTTGCAGCTCCTCGGGGTCTTGTGAAATGAGAATAATATCATCTGCAAATCTAAGATGGTTTAAGTTTGCACCATTGATCTTTAACCCATCCTGTTCCCAATCCAGTTTACGGAATACTTCTTCAAGTCCAGCCGAGAAAAGAACAGGCGATATTGCGTCACCCTGCCGTACACTTCGTTCTATATTAATTCCCACTTCAAGGTCATCAAGGTGAATTGTGGCTGTAGCTCCATCATATATCGATTCTAATAGGTTTACATAGGCTCTCTCTACACCTTGGCTAAGCAGTGCATCCATTATCGCATGCTTTGAGATGGAATCAAATGCTTTTTCGTAGTCGATAAAAGCCAAGCACAGTGGCATGGTGTATTCGTTGTGCCTTTCTATGACCTGCTGTACAACCTGGATGTGATCCATTGTACTGAATCCACTTCTGAATCCTGCTTGTTCTCTTGGTTGTGCGTCATTCAGTTTTTTTAATATTCTTTTAGAAATTATCTTAGTGAAAACTTTGTACATCACTGATAGAAGGCTTATTGGACGGTAGTTCTTTAAATCTTCCTGTGCTCCTTTTTTATGTAAAAGGATCACTTCTGCATTTTTCCATAAGTCAGGTACTTTTTGTTCTTTGAGGCATTTTGAGTATAATTCTGCCAGTGTTTTATGTAACGTCCGACCACCAGCTTTTAGCATTTCGACAGTTACACTATCCTTTCCTGGAGCCTTGCCGTTCTTCATCAATTCTATAGCATTTGTTACTTCCTCCACTAGGATATCTGGCATTATATATTGTTCTTCCGTGGGTATTGCTGTCTCTGACTGGCTCTGATCTTAATATAACTGGGAATAAAACCTTCTGACAATCTCTAACATTTGGGTACGCGTCCTGCACACTGTGCCATCCTCACGCTTTAAAGCATATATTTGCGTTCTTTTGTTTCTCAGCTTCTGGTTAGCTTTGTTAATTCCTTTGTTTTCTTCCAGGGTTTTTTGCACTAGCTGCATATTAAATCGGCGCGTGTCCTCTCTGATACGTTTTCTTATTGTTTTGCAGAGCTCAGTGTACTCGACCCTGCCAAAAGGACTACCTGCATTTCTCATTGCTCGCCGTTTCTTCATTAAATCAATGGTCTCACTGGAGATTTTTGTTTGTTTGAGACATTTTTCCTCTGGTGCTATTGAAGTAGCCGTTTGAAGTACATTGTTGGCGATTTCTTCATATTGAACTGATATTTCCACCTCCTCTGGATCTTGTAACGCAGCAAACCGGTTTGACAAAGCAATCTCAAAATCGCTTCCTCTCTCCAGCAGTTTTCCAGAATCCACCTTGCCCTTCTTTGATCTTACCATTCTTTCGCGCTCTTTTCGACAGTCAATCCGAACCCTTGCTCGTACCATTCGGTGGTCACTTTCAACATTAAAATTGTTAAGGACAGTACAATTGGCAAATATTGTTTTATCGTTGGTCATGATGTAGTCAATTTCGCTTGTAAGCCCAGATGGACTTTTCCATGTCCATTTTCTGCTGATATTTTTCTTATAGAATGAATTCATAATATATAGTTCTTGTCCTTCAGCAAAATCAACTAATCTATCACCTCTATTGTCTCGCTCACCAGTTCCATATGGGCCAGTTGCATTTTCGTCTGTTCTTGTTGTTCCAATTCTGGCATTAAAATCACCCATCAGGATTTTGTACCTACATATATATATATATATATATATATATATATATATATATATATATATATATATATATATATATATATAAATATATGTTCAAAAATAATGATGAAGTAGGCTCGTGGAGAGAGATATTAAAAACAAAGAAAATATACTCGCGCCCCACGTTGGTGCTTTATCGTTTCCCCATCCGCCATCCAAGGCGTCAGCCGGTCTCTGGACTTAAGCCATCATCAGCTGGGCTCAAGCTGTACACCCGGAGAACGGATGAAGGGAACGACCTAACTCATGACCATATAAAATGGCCATGTCCAATGGCGCCTGCAATCACATTCAACTCTGCCATCCTGTGGTAAACGACCGCGACAAACAAACTGTGCGGGACCATTCGTGGCCCGTCTAACCTCGGTTAAGTACCAGGTCTGTTCAGAATAATGATGAAGTGAGCTCGTGGAGGGAGATATTAAAAACAAATAAAATACACCCGCGCTCCACGTTGGTGCTTTGTCATTCCCCCATCCGCTATCCAAAGCGTCTCCCAGGACAGGTTTCAGGCCTTATGCTGTCATCAGCTTAACGTCCGGAGAGCGGATGAACGGAACGACCAAAATGATGACCATATAAACAGGGCTTGGGTCGTTGCCTTTATTCGCTCACCGGGCGTTCAGCTTGAGCCTAGCTGATGGCGGCTTAAGGTCAAAAACCGGTCCTGGGAGAGGCTTGCTGTGCTTTGGATGACAGATGGTGGAACGACAAAGCATCAACGTGGATCGTGGATGTATTTTCTTTGTTTTTAATATATCATTCATCATCATCATCATTCAGCCATTGTCGATCCACTGCAGGATGAAGGCCTCCCAGCATGCTTCCAAGTCGCACGGTCCTGAGCTTTTCTCTGCCATTCGGGTCCAATATACTTGATGATGTCATCCGTCCATCGTGTTTTCGGCCTTCTTCGTGGGCGTTTATGATCAAGCGGTATCCATTCCAGAATTGTTTTGGTCCATCTGTCGTCGCATCGTCTCGCTATATGACATGCCCACTTCAATTTCCATTTCAATTTTTTCGCCTTTCCAATGATGTCTCATACCTTCGTTTGTTCACTGATCCATATGAAGGTCTTTCTGTCCCGCTTTGTAATGCCAAGCATACACCTTTCCATTCCCTTCTGTGTAACCCGAAGCTTCTGAACTGACTATGATGTGAGTGTCCATGTTTCACTTCCATATGTCAAAATAGGCAGCACGCACTGATTAAAAACCTTTCTCTTCTTCTCTTCAGGCAAAGTGGGAGTTTGCTCTTAAATACTATATTGAGCCGGTCAAATGCTTGCCAGCCACACTTAACCCGCTGTTCCACTTCCCGGGATATCAATGGAGGGTGATACCCCTCCATTGAAATCATTTGCCCAAGATATATGTAGTGGCAGCAAATTTGTTAAACATAACCTGACTCTTTTTAGGTTTATTTTCAAACCAAATGGTTCTCCCGCCCTTTGCAACTCTCGTATGTGGTCTTGTAGCTCATCTGGGTCTTGTGAAAGGAGAACCATATCATCCGCGAATCTAAGATAGCTTAGATATGCACTACTGATTTTTATTCCCTGCTGTTCCCAATCCAGATTACAAAATACCTCTTCAAGGCAGGCTGAGACAAGAACAGGCGATTGAGTCACCCTTCATGTGATGTACCCACGTTCTACGTTGATTTTAACTTCGAAGTCATACATGTGAACTATAGCTGTAGCTTCCTCATACATGGATCTCAGTAGGTTCACATAGGCTCTGTGTATCTTGGTTAAGCAATGCATCCATTATGGCCTGCGTTGATACTGAATTAATTGCCTTTTCATAGTCAATAAAAGCCAAGTAAAGTGGCACGGTGTATTCAATGTGTCTTTCTATGGTCTGTTCGGCAACCTGGATATGGTCCATTGTACTGAATCCACTTCTGAATCCATTTCTGAATCCTGCCTGCTCTCTTGGTTGTGCGTCATTTAATGTTGCATATATATATATATATATATATATATATATATATATATATATATATATATATATATATATATATATATATATATATATATATATATATATATATATATCCCCTTTCTGGATCAGACCTTGACGTGGTAAAGGGGTTTGAGTAGGGCAATGAAGCTTTGAGCTATGCCGTCTGGAGTCTATGCTCCTGGGAGGGTCACCCCTGGCGGACAGGTCAAGGCGGAGGCCTCAGACTAACATGATCCAAAATCTGCCAACCCGCATTGGACCAGCGTGGTAGATTTCGGTCCATACCTTCAACATGGTATTTCAATATGTTGAAATATGACAGTACAACCTCAAACACGGCCCTCATTGCCCGGAGGCCAAGGGGCAACTACCTACGGCAGCGGGAAGACCTGCCCCAAGGCAGAGGGTGCTAAGAATCACCGGGTTAGATCAGGCTGCCATTGGACTTTTGACATTGCAACGTTAAATATACGGACTATGAAAACAGAGGCCCGATTGCAAGAACTGTTAATCGAACTTGACAACATACATTGGGATATTATTGGGCTCCGTGAAACACGAAGGAAGGGTGAAGAGTTAATCAAACTGGAACCAACTGGACACGTACTCTACTCTCGAGGTACGGAAAATGGCCGATGTGGCGGAATTGGATTCCTCATCAATCGAAAGCTGAAGAACAGTGTGGTAAAATTTGAAAGTACATCCGACCGATTAGCCCAATGCGTCATTCAGCTGAATAAAAAGTTTAGGCTTCAAATCGTCCGAGCTAGTCCAAAACTATAAGCCATAAAGATGAGGAAATTAAGGAATTTTATGATGATGTGGCCCAGCTTTTATACAAGGAGAAATGTAGGTACAAAATCCTGATGGGTGATTTTAATGCCAGAATTGGAACAACAAGAACAGACGAAAATGCAACTGGCCCATATGGAACTGGTGAGCGAGACAATAGAGGTGACAGATTAGTTGATTTTGCTGAAGGACAAGAACTATATATTATGAATTCATTCTATAAGAAGAAATCAGCAGAAAATCGACATGGAAAAGGCCATCTGGGCTCACAAGCGAAATTGACTACATCATGACCAACGATAAAACAATATTTGCCAATTGTACTGTCCTTAACAATTTTAATGTTGAAAGTGACCACCGAATGGTACGAGCAAGGGTTCGGATTGACTGTCGAAAAGAGCGCGAAAGAATGGTAAGATCAAAGAAGGGCAAGGTGGATTCTGGAAAACTGCTGGAGAGAGGAAGCGATTTTGAGATTGCTTTGTCAAACCGGTTTGCTGCGTTACAAGATCCAGAGGAGGTGGAAATATCAGTTCAATATGAAAAAATCGCCATCAATGTACTTCAAACGGCTGCTTCAATAGCACCAGAAGAAAAATGTCTCAAACAAACAAAAATCTCCAGTGAGACCATTGATTTAATGAAGAAACGGCGAGCAATGAGAAATGCAGGTAGTCCTTTTGGCAGGGTCGAGTACACTGAGCTCTGTAAAACTATAAGAAAACGTATCAGAGAGGACACGCGCCGATTCAATATGCAGCTAGTGCAAAGAACCCTGGAAGAAAACAAAGGAATTAACAAAGCTAAACAGAAGCTGAGAAACAAAAGAACGTAAATATATGCTTTAAAGCGTGAGGATGGCACAGTGTGCAGGGCGTGTACCCAAATGTTAGAGATTGTCAGAAGGTTTTATTCCCAGTTATATGAAGATCAGAGCCAGTCAGGGACAGCAATACCCACGGAAGAACAATATATAATGCCAGATATCCTAGTGGAGGAAGTAACAAATGCTATAGAATTGATGAAGAACGGCAAGGCTCCAGGAAAGGATAGTGTAACTGTCGAAATGCTAAAAGCTGGTGGTCGGACGTTACATAAAACACTGGCAAAATTATACTCAAAATGCCTCAAAGAACAAAAAGTACCTGACTTATGGAAAAATGCAGGAGTGATCATTTTACATAAAAAAGGAGCACAGGAAGATTTAAAGAACTACCGTCCAATAAGCCTCCTATCAGTGATGTACAAAGTTTTCACTAAGATAATTTCTAAAAGAATATTAAAAAAACTGAATGACGCACAACCAACAACCAAGAGAACAAGCAGGATTCAGAAGTGGAAGTTGTACAGCAGGTCATAGAAAGGCACAACGAATACCCCATGCCACTGTGCTTGGCTTTTATCGACTACGAAAAAGCATTTGATTCCATCTCAAAGCATGCGATAATGGATGCACTGCTCAGCCAAGGTGTAGAGAGAGCCTATGTAAACCTATTATAATCGATATATGATGGAGCTACAGCCACAATTCACCTTGATGATCTTGAAGTGGGAATTAACATAGAACGAGGTGTACGGCAGGGTGACGCAATATCGCCTATTCTTTTCTCGGCTGGCCTTGAAGAAGTATTCCGTAAACTGGATTGGGAACAGGATGGTGTAAAGATCAATGGTGCAAACTTAAACCATCTTAGATTTGCAGATGATATTATTCTAATTTCACAAGACCCAGAGGAGTTGCAAAGACGCATACAAGAACTGCAAAGGGCTGGCGAACCATTTGGCTTGAAAATAAACCTTAAAAAGAGTCAGGTTATGTTCAATAACTTCGCTCAGGACAGAAGAATTTCAGTTTTAGGAAGGGATTTAGAGATTGTGGACAGCTTTATATATCTTTCAATGGAGGGGAATACCGCCCGGGAGGTGAAACGGCGTGTTAAATGTGGCTGGCAGGCATTTGGTAGGCTCAACATAGTATTTAAGAGCAGACTCCCACTTTGCCTGAAAAGAAAAGTATTCGATCAGTGCGTTCTACCCGTTATGACATACGGAAGTGAAACCTGGACACTCACATCGCAATCAATTCAAAAACTTCGGGTGGCACAGAGGGGAATGGAAAGATGTATGCTTGGCATTACAAGACGAGACAGAAAGTCCTTCGCATGGATCAGGGAACAAACAAAAGTCTGTGACATCATTGGAAGAGTAAAACAATTGAAATGGAGATGGGCAGGCCATATAGCGAGGCGATGGGACGACAGATGGACCAAGGCAATCCTGGAGTGGATACCGCTTGATCGCAAACGTCCGCGAAGAAGACCGAAAGCACGATGGATTGATGACATCGTTAAGTATATTGGACCCGAGTGGCAGAGGATAGCCCAGGACCGTGAAGGTTGGAAGCATGCTGAAGAGGCCTTCATCCTGCAGTGGATCGATACGGGCTGATGATGATGATGATGATGATTTATATATATATATATATATATATATATATATATATATATATATATATATATATATATATATATATATATATATATTCACATCATAATAGCAAATGTAATAATGCAAAGTAGTAATATTTAGTACAAAATAGTACAAAGTACAAATTAACTATAAAACATAAATTTGAAGTCTCATGGAGAGTATCCTAATTTTTTTTTTACATTTGTGAAAATGTTTGGTTTTAGTTAAAATGTTACAAATTGTTTTTTTTTCTCCGAATATACAGATAGACAGGTTTCACTAAGATCTATTTTATTGCGCTGAATTTGAGATAACGTTTCTGAGATCGGATACAAGCAGACAACTAAATCTGCTACAGAAATCGAATGATAACGTAGGGACGATAATTTGATTTTCCAACGAATTGTTTCTTTCTCATATATAGTAATAAATGAATTTAGCAATACACAAAAAGTCCTATTGCATCCTATTAAACGGAAGAGATCCAATATAGAAATATTTTAGTTTTTTATTTGATGTTCGTAAAATTTTATTTAACTACAGGAATACAGCAATGTATTCCATAGCAGATAATAAGCATTTATTCTTATTAAAGTAAAGGAGCGATATGCACCAAATAGGATAGGAACCAAATTGGTATATTCGGAGCACTGTTTCATTAAAAAATGTTTTTTGCTAAAAACACATCACAAAACATGGACTTGTTTATACAATTAATATTTTTAAATGAAGTTACAACTAATATAAATGCTAACATGAACAAACAATATTGTTCTGTTTGAATTTTAAAATTAAAAAGTAGGCCAAGATTACTCTCTGATATTTTCCAAATTCCTCTCAATACGGTGATGGCCAAGTTACCTATGTTATGCTGTGCATAATGGACATTATACTGCTTTTGGCAACCACGACATAAATTTAAAAGCTGTTTTAGATAATCGTATTTTTTGACGTTGGTCAAACAAATGTATTATCTTAAAGTTTAGGTATTTGTTAAGCCATTCTTCGTGATTATGAACAAATCGTCTCACTTTGCAACCATCTCAAGATATAAGTCGTGATAGCGGTTACTAATGCCTATTAGGAAGGTCGGAAAGTTCAAAGGAATTTTTAAAGATAAGGAGAAATGCAAAAAGTACCATACATATAATTACCATTGTTATTTACAAATTTCTCTCAACATGGTGGTAGGCCCATAATAGCAAAAATTACCATCTTTATCGTTAAAAAATATTAACAAGTTGTTTTTCACTTCTTTTGTTTTGAAAGGTTTCCCATTTAAATAATTTTGGATAGCAGAATAAATGGCACTCCAAGGGTGCAACGTCAGGTCAGTAAGGTGGATCAGACAAAACATCACAAAACGTGTCATCGTGCACTCGCATGCAACACAACAGCTTTTCTGTTTGCTAATTATGGCTGTTTTTCCTCAATTGCTGCTTTTAGCCGCTCTAATTGTGAACAGCAGCAATCGAAGTGTTCAATCTTACGTAATGCAAAACAAACTTTTCTTCAGATGAAGGCTGTCTTTCGCTATATTTCAAACTGCCGACCCTGGCAACCCCTACAGTTTTTTTTCGTTGCCGTTGTACACAATTCATATATCCTCACCGTGGTAACTGGTCGCTTCAGAAATGGAGCTTTAGATTTTTTTTCATTTATAGATCCCATGAAGAAATAGTACAACAGATACAACAGATTTCGCTCACCAACTTAGTGAGTGATATCGTTTCCGTAGACATACCCATTTTTTTAGGCGGTCACAAATAGACAATTTGCAAATATTTGCTAATCCACTAATCGTGCTTCATAGATCTTCGGATACTATTTTTCTTACAATATATAGTATACTTTGGATACTATTTTCTCGACATCAATGCTTGAAGAACGGTCAAAGCGATACGAGTCTTCAAGGACCTAATCTCGGCCCCTGAACTACTTGCAACGTGGTCTCTCTCACAAAACTTTAATCTTAAATAACTTTCAAGTTAATAAAATTGGCATTCTGGGCAGCAAAAACTTGATATATTTGACACTTGATATATTTCGCCTTTCGCCGTGGTTTAAAAATACGACAACACTCCCCGCTCTGGTCGATAAGGACCATCTTAAAGCGCTTTTGAAGGCGGACCCTGAAACTGATTGACTGACTGCGTACTGACTTACGCATTTTTCAACTTACATGTAACTCACCATCAATATTAAGTACTTGAAGTACCCTAGTTGTTGAAATAATCATCTTATATTAAATGGTAAACACATGTCGATCATAATATTTACTTAACGTGAAAAACTCGTGATTTTTTCATAACAACTTTTTATTTTTGAAAAATACTTTCTTAACCCTCACCCCTATTCGAATACTGAATAGTCACCTAATTTTTTTAAGTTTGCTTTGAAAATTGATAAAAAAATTATGTTAGCTAATATAGGGTTTAAAGTTTGCTCATTTATATCTGTATCTACTTCAGTCTACTGTTATGCATAATATAAGAAATGGCATATAACAAAAATCGAAAAGAGACATATATTAAACATTAAAAATGCTTTGTTATTTTGTATTTCGAAATATTGTATAAAATAATGCGTTTTATAAGTAAGTTTATACTAGTTTGATGTATTTATTACTTTACATTACTTACATTATATTAGCAATCTCATTACATGCGATGAAATAACAGCAGCCATTGTACCGCTAAAAAACAAGTCGGGAGTTATGGACGAAATATCCGTAGAAGTATATAAAGCCTTCAGAGATGGTACTAGACTCCAACCTAGACTATTATTTAACCTTATTTCGGAGTAGGGGTAGAAGCAGGTGCCCCAAGATTTCAAATATACCATCATTATTAGTATTTTCAAAAAGAGAAAGGATGAGGCCGACTTCAATAATTATGGGTGTATATAAAGACCGCCGGGTTACTCTCCTAGATTATACCTATTCCAGTTTTCTGTCTTCGTCATTTGCAAGAAAATATTATTGAATAGTAAACAGTAAACAGAAATGTCTTGCGGCTAATTATGGCAAAATGTCTGCATTCCTCAGAAGCTAATCAACATCTGTAAAATCTTTCATGTTAATAAAACAATAATTCATACCATAGTGTCGCACAACCCTAAATTACTTTTGGCCATTTTAAGATACTTTTGAAACCGTCTCCGATGTCAAGCAGGGCTGCATTATGATCCAATTCTATTTAACATATTTATGACGGTATTAATAATTATCATTGACAGGATATTGTAGAATAAACGAAAGGCGATACGCTATATAATTGATGGAGATCTATTCAATATGTCCTGCCTTAAAGTCAAAATTAAAACCCGAATAGGATTCATTATAGAACTCATGTTCGCGGATGACTGTGCCTTTATAAAGCACGCAGATAATTGGCTTAGAAGATAGACTATGGTCTTGCGACAATCTCCCGACATTTTCAATCTATGAGATTTATTAAAAAACTCGAAGCTTGAAAACTCGATGCAACAAAAACTATCCAACGACAACAAGGAAAATCACCGTAACAAAGCGGGTCAAAATCTTGACTGACATTAAGCAACACGCGGCCACAAGCAACGTCATGGAAGACAAAAAATGGTGTCTCTATATCAATATGAGCAAACGAAAAAGTGAGTGGCCACGTGGCAGGCGGCACGTCAAAGCTGAGAGTTAAGCAAGATCTCAATCCCAAGAACACCATGATCTGCGGTTGGTGGGACTGGAAGGGACTTATGTACTAGAAACAAGAGATGCTGAAGAATAATAAGACGGTTAACAAGGAACGCCACCTCACCCAGCTGCACCGTATAAATAATTTTATTGAACTGGAACAACTCTATCGACAAGGTCAAGTCATTTTGCTCCACAAAAATGCAGAACCTCACTCGGCAAATATTGTCACGGAGGCCCTGAATATCTCGGGAGGTACTTCCGCATCCGCCAGAACTTATGGAACAACCCAGTACATTGAATACTAAAAGAGCAATAATTCTGCCTATATCATATACAAAGGGTATAAACACTCTTACCCACTGATTTTTCATATAGACAACAATATTGTGAATGATTTGTTTGTCAAAGAGAAAGGAAACCAATTATTTGTCAAATATTTTAGGCGATGATCAATCGACGAAGCTTCTTTTACAAGAAATGTGATAGTAGATATTTTGAACAGTTAATTTAATAAAACAATTAATTATATTATGTGTAACCATTAATCATGTAATGTGACATGAATAGTTTAAAACGTATTATAGTTTGAACAATTAGTGTTGATAATTTGAAGTTTGGCATTAAACGACACTAATGTGCAAGTTTTCCTTTTTTTTGCAACAAAACAAATCACATTTAGATGGAAATATATGGACTAAATGACTAAATATTTTCTTTTATGCAGCAGCGGTTCGTAGGGGAAAAACAGGTGGGGCACGAATAACCAAATTTTGGAATGGGGATAGGGAAATGCGTCGCAACCAAAAATTTTACATTTCTTAGAATCATACCCACACTTTGCTGTCTAGAAATACGAGTGTAACTGTCAGACATTATTCATTTTTTTTCATTTTTGATATTTTTAGTGAGGCACCTGCCCACGTGCCCTTATGGACCAACTGCCACTGATTTTATGTTCAAAAAATATCTTATGAGGCCAATGCATCAAAAACTCGGTAGATAGAAATAAACGTGACGTTGTTATTGTTTTAGAAAATTAAAATGAACCTTCTGGCCTGTTTTCCGCGGCAATGTTTGCATTTTGAATGCATGTAATAAGAAAAATTCTCTTCGAAAACACTTTAAGGAATCGTTGGTTAAATTTACTAAAGTACCTTCCCTTGCAGCTTGTATATAACTAGTTAGTAATGTATTATTTCTAACATTAAATGTATTCTTTATAGGTTGTACCTCCATTTAAAAAATTCCACCATTTTTCAATAAATGTGCTCTTTCATCTCAGCTTAGTATCCTATTAACCCGATATTTCATAACCCAGTATTTACATATGGAATTATATGTGTTAAGAAGAATGGGATTGCATTATATTTCACACATTTCTTTGTAAAGTTTATATGCACTAATGTATTTTCATTAAATTAAATGCGCCTGCCTTTTTCCATGTATTGACTTTAATAAGATCTTCGATTCATCTTCGATCAGCGATTATCGTTAGTTTTTTTGATTAGTTCTTCCTTCCATTAACACATTAATTTAATAAATAGCCAAAGAGAGTAACAATGATAGTTTGTTTTGTTACAGGTATATATATATATATATATATATATATATATATATATATATATATATATATATATATATATATATATATATATATACTAAATACAACCTGCACTCGAAGCACTACAATGCGGTGTAATAACATGATTCAAATTGAGATTACATAATATAATCAACTCAGTCAAAAAATGGAATTAACTCGTGAGAATTTTCTTGTAATGATTTACTAAGACTTTCGACATGGATTATCTTAACAATAGTGCTTCGATCAACTCACTTCGACTTTAGGCGATGAAGTGCCATCTAAAACCAATGGAATATTACTGATTTAGTAAATTCAATCGTGGCCGTCGCTCGTTCAGGAATTGAAAGAAGGTCGTCCAAAATCGGTTATTGCGCCAGAAAACATCGATACCGTGCGCGAACTGATAAAGCAAGATTGTCATGTGACCTTGAGCGTTAGTATGACAAGCATACACAATATTTTACAGGAACATTTAGCCGTGAAAAATATTTGTGCGCGTTGGATTCCGCATAATTTGACAATCGCTCAAAAAATAAAATCGTGGTGCGTCAAAAGCCGTGTATAATATCTACACAGGTGACCAGCCTTGGATCTATGCACATAAACCCGAAAGTAAGCAGTGGTCGACTGTATGGGTTTTTCTAAAGGAGCCAAACCCAACAAAAGTTGTTCGTCCAAGGAGCACTTCGAATCATAGGGTCGCCTGTTTTTTTTTTGGGATAAATGGACATATGGCTACAGTGCCACTAGAGAATCGTAGAATGGTCAATTTTGAATACACAACCATTTGTTTGGCAAAACTATTGGAAGAAAGAAGGAAAAACAGTAGCAACGCAGGACCAATCTTCACCGAACCGAACCACTCAATATTTGACCGGGCAAAACATTGAATTGATCAACCGCTGTACGGGCCTGATTTGGCACCCAATGATTTATTTTTGTTCCCATCCGTGAAAAATAAACTACGTAATCAAAGAGTTTCGACGCCAGAAGAACCGGTTGATACGTTCAAAATGAATGCTTTTGAGATACCTCAATCGGAATGAAATAAGCGCTATGAAAATAGGTTTAAACGTATGCAAAATTGTGTCGATCATCGCGGATAATATTTTGAAAAACAATAAAACCATTTTCAATGAAAAATATTTATTTTTATTTATGATTCCGGATATATAAATATCTTAATAAATAGACCTTAATAGACTTAAATAGATATTCGTATCTAAAATACATAACATTTAAAATAAAATTATTATTATTATTTTCAAAAAAGTACTTCAAGATAACCTTATATTTCTACATGTTAGATATTACGACTATTAGAGACTGGATTAAAAGCGTAATGTAGATGACTGAATAACATACATATTTGTCGATGAATTCTATCAGTGACTTTATCGGACTTATTTGTTACGGATTGTATAAAAGTCTAACCGACATAAAATTTAAACAGCGGTTTAACCTACCCTAGAGCTTACTGGTAACTGGTAAGTAGCCAATTTAGAGTACATACAGAAGGTATCCACTGATAGATCACCAAGTAGTTAATCTTCCAGATTAGCAGACGATCATATGCATTAAAAGCTATTTCTTAGGCGATTTTACAGTATTGCTTGATGAACGCATTCTTGAAGCTACTCCAAGCTATTCTAACTAATACAACTTTTTACAATTGAATTTTACAGAGTACTACTGTAATATTAAATTTTACATAGTACTACTGAATGAATCCATACTATGACCAAAGATGACAAAACATGTAATAAAAATGTAAGTTATTATATTGTCAATAGTATAGATCATATACCCAAACTTAGCAAAATTAACAAAAAAAGCAATTCACATACAAAAAATTGTTTAAAAAGTATTATTCCATATTTCAAATAGCAGAGGCAATATTACCTTATTACTAATGTTATGATTGCACTTATCATGATTTAACTCATGGGATAACTCATGGGAAGAATGTTTAAGTAACTAAAATAAAAAAAATGTGTAACTGACCAAATCTACGCATTTTCCAGTATATAGTTTAGCTTTGAGTTTTTTGGTTTAGCTTTTCAGTTTTTGGTTTAGTATGAGGTTTAGCAGTCGTTGCTTTCTATAGGTTCTTATATATATAGCAAATAATTTATGACTCTAAATTATATTACCTAATTTAGAAATCATAACAATTATAGTAAACATAAGTAACAATAAATAAAAAATAAAAATATTGTAAAAATAATTTAATATAACCTGAAAACGTGTTTAAAATATTTTTATTAAATTAGCAATAATATATACTAAAAACTCCCCTTTGTTGATCAGACCTTGACGTGGTAAAGGAATTTGAGTAGGGCAATGAAGTTTTGAGCTATGCCGTCTGGGGTCTATGCTCCTGGGCGGGTCACCCCTGGCGTATAGGTCAAGGCAGAAGCCTCAGACTAACATGTTCCACAATCTGCCAACCCGCATTGGACCAGCGTGATAGAGTACGGTCAACATGGTATTTCAATATGACTGTACAACCTCAAACACCGCCCTCATTCTCCGGAGGCCAAGGATCAACTACCTACGGCAGCGGGAAGACCTGCCCCAAGGCAGAGGGTACTAAGAATCACCGGGTCCGATCAGGCTACCATTGGATTTTTAACTTTGGTATGTTTAATATACGGACTATGAAAACGGAGGCCCGATTGCAAGAACTGTTAATCGAACTTGACAACATACATTGGGATATTGTTGGGCTCTGTGAAACACGAAAAAGGGCGAAGAGTTAATTAAGCTGGAACCAACTGGACACGTAATTTACACCTGAGGTACGGAAAATGACGATGGGAATTGGAATCATCATCAATCGAAAGCTGAAGGACAGTGTAGTCAAATATGAAAGTACATCTGACCGACTAGCCCAATGCGTCATTCAGCTGAATAAAAAGTTCAGGCTTCAAATCGTCCAAGCTTATGACAGCCATAGGGATGAGCAAACTGAGGAATTTTATGATGATGTGGTCGAGCTTTTTTACAAGAAGCAATGTAGGTACAAAATCCTGATGAAGTGAATTTAATGCCAGAATTGAAACAACAAGAACCGCTGAAAATGCAACTGGCCCATATGAAACTGGTGAGCGAGACAATAGTGGTGACAGATTGATTGATTTTGCTGAAGAACAGGAACTTTATATCATGAATTAATTCTATAAGAAAAATATCAGCAGAAAATGGACATGGAAAAGTCCATCTGGACCACAAGTGAAATTGACTACATCATGGCTAACAATAAAACAATATTTTGCAATTGTACTGTCCTTAACAATTTTAATGTTGGAAGTGACCACCGAATGGTATGAGCAAAAGTTAGGATTAACTGTCGAAGAGAGCGCGAAAGAATGGTAAGATCAAAAAAGGGCAAAGCGAACCGCTTTGCTGTGTTAGATCCGGAGGAGATAGAAATATCAGTTCAATATGAAGAAATCACCAACAAAGTGCTTCAGGCGGCTGCTTCAATTGCACCAGAAGAAAAATGTCTCAAACAGACATAAATCTCCAGTGATACCATGTATTTATTGAAGAAACGATGGACAATGAAAAATGCAGAGGGTCCTTTTGGCAGGGTCGAGTACGCTGAGCTCTGCAAAACTATAAGGAAACGTATCAGAGAGGACACGCAACTAGGAGGACACGCAACTTCAACATGCAACTAGTGCAAAAAAAACTCTGGAAGAAAACAAAGGAATTAACAAAGCTAAACAGAAGCAGAGAAACAAAAGAACGAAAATTTATGCCTTAATGCATGAGGATGGCACAGTGCGCAGGACGCGTACGCAAATGTTAGAGTTTGTCCGAAAATTTTATTCACAGTTATATGAAGATCAGAACCAATTAAATACAACAATACCCACGGAAGAACAAATGCCATATATCCTAGTGGAGGAAGTAACAAATGTTATAGAATCGATGAAAAACGGCAAGGCTCCAGGAAAGAACAGTGTGACTATCGAAATGCTAAAGGCTGGTGGTCAGACGTTACATAAAATAGTGGCAAAATTATATTCAATATGCCTCAAGGAACAAGGAGTATCTGACTTATGGAAAAATGCAGAAATAATCCTTTTACATAAATAAGAAGCACAGGAAGATTTAAAGAACTATCGTCCAATAAGCCTCCTATCAGTAATGTACAAAGTTTTCACTAAGATAATATCTAAAAGAATATTAAGAAAACTGAATGATGCACAACCAAGAGAGCAAGCAGGATTCAGAAGTGGACTCAGTACAATGGATCACATCCAGGTTGTACATCAGGTCATAGAAAAGCACAACGAATATACCATCCCACTGTGCTTGGCTTTTATCGACTACGAAAAAGCATTTGACTCCATCTGAAAGCAAGCCATAATGAATTCACTGCTTAGCCAGGAGGTGAACAGGGCATATGTGAACCTATTGGGATGGATATATGATGGAGCTACAGCGACAATTCACCTGAATGATCTTGAAGTGGGAGTTATTGTAGAACAAGGTGTACGGAAAAGTGACGCAATATCGCCTATTCTTTTCTCGGCTGGCCTTGCAGAACTATTCCCTAAACTGGATTGGGAACAGGATGGTGTAAAGAGCAACGGTGCAAACTCAAATCATCTTAAATTTGCAGATGATATCGTTCTCCTTTCACAGGACCCAGAGGAGCTGCAAAGACGCATACAAGAACTGCAAAGGGCTGGCGAACCATTGGGCTTAAAAATAAACCTGAAAAAGAGTCAGGTTATGTTCAATAAATTCGCTGAAGAATTTCTGTTTTAGGATGGGATTTGGAGATTGTGGACCACTTTATATATATTGAGCAGAGGATTTCAATGAAAGAAGATACCGCCAGGGAGGTGGAACGGCGTGTTAAATGTGCCTAGCAGACATTTGGCAGGCTCAACATTGTGTTTGAGAGCAGACTCCCACTTTGCCTGAAAAGAAAAGTCTTCGTTTAGTGCGTCCTACCCATTATGACATACGGAAGTGGCATTACAAGTCCAGACAGAAAGCCTTGCGCATGGATCAGCAAACAAACGAAAGTGTGTGGCATCATTGGAAGGGGAAAGCAATTGAAATGGAGATGAGCAGGTCATACAGCGAGGCGATGGGACGGCAGATAGACCAAAGCAATCCTGGAGTGGATACCGCTTAATCGCAAACGTCCCCGAAGAAGACCGAAAGCACGATGGACTGATGACATTGTTAAGTAGTTAGGACCCGAGTGGCAGCAGAAAGCTCAGGACCGTGACAATTGGACGCATGCTGAAGAGGCCTTCATCCTGCAGTGGATCGACACTGATGATGATGATGATACTAAAAACTAATTTAAAAAAAAAGACGAATATTTTGTATTAGTGGTGGTATATACTGTGTTAGTGGCAACGTTTAATATAGTTTGAGAAAAATATAGTTTAGATTAATTGTTCTCTCAAATTTTAAACGTAATGTTTATTCAACAGGAAATTACCTATAATTACAAGTATAACAATGACATTTGGATTAATTAAATCCTAGAAAATCCTATTACAAAATCAAAATTAATTGTAATTCTAAAAGCAGTGGGCAGACATTCTAGATCATGTGCACTTTCTAGTAAGGTTCTTTCTAGAAATTCATTCTCAAACTATCTAATAAAGTCATTCTCAGACCAATTATTAATACCTATACTGAGACCTCGATAATCATTCCTCGATAATTCCTCGTCACTCTTTGTGCCCTTAATGTTTGTCAATTCTAATTTCTGAAGCTCTTTACTTCTCTAACAAAGTGTAGAATTTGTTTCAAAATTCCTTCATATAGAGTTCTTCAATTTGGATTTTGTCAATAAAATCTTAGAGAAGTATCGGGTTTAAATACCATTCAATAATATTAAAATATCCGTCTTATATTTTCACAATTCATAAGACCTGTAATGATTATATTATTATATATCATTATGTTGGTTCATCATCTTTAGAGTTAACAGTATAGTGTTTATGCAGTGATGTCACTGTATTTATCATCAAACTACTTGCGTAACCATTTGACCACAAGCTTTTTAGATGTTTTCGATATGTATATTTTAGTTGTTTAGACAACGAGGGTTGTCTGATAAGTACATGAAACATTTTTTTACCTTTACGTGAAAAATTAATTTTATGTGTAAAATTTATTTTATTTTTCAACGTAATGATCTTTCAGTTCACTTTCGATACACTTAGTCCAACGTTATTCTATCTTTTGTATCCCCTCTAAAAATACTCTAAAAATTCCTTCTTTGCGCATATTCGCCTCAAAAAACCCACTGTTTGGTCTGTTCTTTGGTCTCTGGTGTGCTGTGATGAATCCATGTTTCGTTAGCAGTTATAAATCGATGCCAAAAATCATTCCAATTGCGTTTTAACATCGCTAAACAATATTTTAAAATTGACACACGTATGTGTTTATTGTAAATTGTGAGCAATCGCGACACCCATTTTGCGAAAAGCTTTTTTATATCCAAATGAGTTATTAAAATATTCTGCACCCATTCAATTGAAATGCCCACAGCCTCAGCAATCTCACATACTTTTACTCTACGATCCTTTATCACGATATCGTGGATTTTTTCAATCATTTCTGAAGTGGTAACCTCATTTAGACTACCTGTTCAATCTTCATCAAAAATGCTTGTACAGTCACGTTAAAATTCAGCTGTCCAATATTTTATAATTGATAACGAAAGTGCGAGTCCCCATAAACTTCACGTTATCGTTACATTTCACACCCGTGAAAACATTCGTCAAAACATTACATAAAACACGGGCAAAATTATACTCAAAATACCTCAAAGAACAAAAAAAATACCTCAAAGTACCTAACTTATGGAAATGACTCTATTACATAAAAAGGAGCACAGGAAGATACTACTTACCTAACTACAGTCCAATAAGCCTCTTATCAGTATTGTACAAAGTTTTCACCAAGATAATATATAAAAGAATATTAAGAAAATTGAATTACGCACAACCAATGAAAATTGAATTACGCACAACCAATGAAAATTGAATGACGCTTATGCCACTGCGCTTGGCTTTTATGGATTATGAAAAAGCATTTCATTCAATTTCAAACAAAGACCATAGTAGAGGTATTGCTTAACCAAGGTGTGGGACGTAAGTCTACTAGAATCCATATATGATAAAGCTACAGCAGAGTTCATCTTGATTATCTTGAGGCTGGAGTTAATGTAGAGCTGGGTGCACGGCAAGGTAATGCAATATAGCCTGTTCTTTTCTCAGCCTCTCATAAAGCTGTATTCTGTAATCTGGATTAAGAACAGGATAGAATATAGATCAATGATGCATATTTTAAGCCATCTTAGATTCGCCGATGATATCGTTCACCTTTGACAAGATCCAGAAGAGCTACAAAGACACATACAAGAACTGCAAAGGGCTGGAGAACCATTTGGATAGAAAACAAATTTAAAGAAATGTCAGGTTCAATAGATTTGCTCAGGACAAAACAATTTCTATTTTAAAAAGTGATTTGGAAGTTGTTGTAGAAGATATATGTAGTGACATATATCTTAAGCAGATGATTTAAATGGATACCGCATGGGAGGTGCAGAGACGTGTTAAGTGTGGCTGGCAGGCATTTGGCAGGCTCAATATAGTAATATTAAGAAGAAAAAACTACTACTTTGCCTGAAAAAAAGGCTGATCAGTGCGTCCTGCTAGTTATAATATACGGAAGTGAATCCTGGACATACACATCGCAGTCAATTCCAAAACTTCGGATAACACAGAGGGGAATGTGAAGATGTATGCTTGGCATTACAAGACGAGACAGAAAAACCTGGTTGATGGATCAGATGGATCCTGGATCAGATGGAACCTGGTTGATGGATCAGAGAACGAAGGCGTGTGACATCATAGAAAGAGTAAATGAATTGAATTGGAGGTAGGCTTTGACATGTCTACCTCCAATTCAATTCCTTTACACTTTCTATGATGTCGCATGCCTTTGATCTCTGATAGAGAGGTAATGGTACGACAGGCAGACCAAAGCGATACTGAAATGAATATCGCTGATCACAAACGTCTACGTAGAAGACCGAAAGCATGATGAACTGTTGACATCATTAAGTATATTGGACTCAATTGGCAGAAGGGAACCATAGAACCGCAAGAGTTGGAAGCATGCTAAAGGGGCCTTCATCCTAAAGTGAATTGATTGACACAGGCTAATGATGATATGATGATTATTTTTTCATTGAGAAAAACATATTTAATAAACAATCTATAATGTTATACAGTAATAAAAATATACGCTAAGAAAGGTTAATATGTTATCATTTCTTTATTATTATATGTGACAAAAAGATACATACTATCCTACTGTACATACTCTAGTGTACTGTACATAAACTGTTTAACATTTTTTTATATAATATCAGGAAATTGGCGATAAATACCATAACAGGTATTGAAGGAAAAATACGAAAATTAATAAATTATAGAAATATTTTAATTTATTTCTAATCAATTATTATAGTAAATCACAATAGTAAAACTATAATATTGGGTTAAACTAAGTTTAAATTTTACCATAAATGTTGTAAAACATTTACTAACTAACAGGTAACTAAATTTACTTGAAAACTTCTAGTTAGATCAGAGGTATACAGAAAATTAATAATTATGGTAAGGTAAGCTTTATAGTGATCTTACATTAGAGGTAAAATAAACCAAATATGTCAAAACATTTTACAATTACAACTTTCACAATAATCACAATAAATTTAGTTTAAATTGTTATACTCCAAGTAAATAATTATATTTTTACCTCAAATATATTCGTACTTTTAGTTATAAACTTCAGTTTAATATATACACATTTGTTTACATAATGGTATACGGGGTCCCGCATGATTTTAATAAGCTTGTTAACATCTATTTTCGAATAAACGCCATAGAGTATAGGGAAAATAATGTGATTAGAACAGATTAAAACTTGTGTCTTAATTGTTCCCAGATGATGCTAACTTGACTAGCGAAACGCACTTTAAGTTATTCAGGGGTGGTTATTTTTAAGAAACTAACTCTGCACTTGAAAAAGAGGTATCAAAATAGAGAAAAAAAAGTACTTTCTCCTGCATATATAGTGGTTGAAAGCTATTGTTCAATGTAGTCCACATTATTCTGTCCCTCTTCATACAATTTCATTGAATATTTCGGACAAGAATGTTTGAAGACATTTTGCATCAAGATTCGAAGTTTCACCGACAAAAAATCCATGTAGTACATGTATTGTATATGAGATCAAAATTATCAATTTTTTAATATTGTTGTGATGAAAGTCCCCAAAATCTCCAAACTTTGAGTTTCCTCTTTTTCAATGACACATAGTTTCAAGAATTTGAGGCGATTATTCTTACTACTAGAATATCGATGAACGCTGATAGGTAGTACATTTTCAATCATGTAATTTCCAAATATAGGGATATTCACTGGTTAGCAAAGTATTCAGATTTAACGATTTTTATTTGCGGGGTGGTTTGCACCATACAAAATATTGTGGAGTTGAAACTAAACTTAATAAGTTAATTTAAGATTGAATTTCGACATAAATTATAAAAGGTTGAGTTTGTCCGGTTAAAAATTTTTGGTCTGCAAATTTTTGGAATATTTCTATTTTTTGAATGAATGAATTGATTGTTTGGTTGTTTGAATTGATGAAATTGAATGAATGATTGAATGAATTTCGATTAATTATTTGGTTTTCATAATTGCCCGTTTTAGGATATTTATTCAATATGCATCATCCGAAAAATGCATAATTTTTAACCAATTTTGAACTACAAAGTCAACAGAACTGGTTATTATAATATCTTCATTGAGTGCTAAATTTCTCCATTATCCGATAAGAATTCACGCATTTTACTAATAATTTCATATTATATTTATTAGAAGTCTTTGTTTCCTTTTTTCTAACCTAACTAATCATTCATTTACAGTACCCATAGCATCTTCTTTATCAGAAAAATCAATTCAGCGTTAATGTTCGGTATGTCTACAAAATAGAAAATAATCAATCGGTGACTAGAACTGAATAAAAAAAGAAGAATAATAAGAAGAACCAGCATTTTAGATGGTGAATATACAAGATTTGCTTAACAACAGTGGTACACTATATTAAGATAATAATCTTAATATAGTGTACCACAAGCTACATAATGAGCATAATAAGCTACATAACAAGCTACATAAGGACAAGGACCCCTCCATAGCTCAAACAATTGGTAGCAAAAAAAGTGTCAGAAAATTTCATATAGGCAATTAGTTCTAATGATGACTTACAATTTCTTGTACTTTTAACTTCGGTTAAATTTGTTTAATACTTTTTAGGGCTTATGTTCAATAATCTGATCACGTCAATAGTCCGATAGTTAAAAATCAAACCATACATCAGCCAAAATGGAAGTGGCAACGTTGTATTGACTAATGGAGATCATCTCCATAACAAAATGTGTTGGCGATAAAATTGTATTATGTACGTGAATATCATGATATGATTCTTATTTACGGAGCAGCTGCTTCTAACCAGATTAGAAATATACCAGAACTTTTTGAACCTGTTCGGTACAATAGGCTTGTATAGACAACTGTAATATATAATTTAATAAAACAATTAATCAATGTTTCTTAATGTGACATGAATCGTTTAAAACGTGTTATGGTATGAAAAATTAGTTCTAGTAATTTCAACTTTGACATTAAACGACAATAACGTGTAAGTTTTCCTTTTTTTTGTAACAAAACAAGCCAAATCTCACCGCACAAACTCAATCGTTCATAAGATGATTTCTATCGAAGTTCTATCTCAAATTAACTTATTAAGTACTTAGTTTTAACTCGGTAATATTGTGCATGGGGTAAGCGACCACTATGTGTGCAGGCGGAAGTACAGCCTTTTCTCTACTTTAATACCTTTTTTCAATTGCAGAGCTAGTTTCTTGAAAGTTTTTAACCCATTTAATCAATGTTGAATTGGGAACGAAATACCTACCCTTGAATTACCCGACGTGCATTTCGCTAACTAATTTAGCATCATCCGGAGGCAAAAAAAATAGCTCAAATTTTACTCGGTTTTGATCACATTATTTTTCTTTATACTTTATTACATTTATTCGAAAATAAATGTTAAGCTTGTTAAAATAATTTGGGAGCCCTTATAACATATTAAATTATGGGAACAAATGTATATATATTTAACTGAAGTTAATAACTAAAAGTGCGAATATATTTGCGGTAAAAATATAATTATTTACTTGGAGAATAACAATTTAAAATAAATATGCATAATAAAATATTCTGAAAATATTAATTGCAAACTGTTTTGACAGATTTGGTTAATTTTACCTCCAGTCTAAGATCACTATCAAACTCACTTTAGCAGAGTTATTTATTTTTTAAATAATAATTCCTGATCTAACTAGAAGTTTTCAGGTGGATTTTAAAGTTTTATCACATTTATGATAAAACTTTAGCTCAGTACAAATATCATGGTGTTGCTATTTTGATTTACTATTATAATTGATTAGGTATAAAATAAAATATTTCTGTAAGTTAAGTTAAATTTATTAATTTTCCTTCTTTTACTTCAATACCTATTGTGATATTTATCACCAATCTGCTGATATTATATGAAGAAAAATATTAAACAGTTTAGAACATGCAAAGATATGTGTGCCTGTAAAGACTAATTTAGTGAAACTATAAAAACACTTTTGACAATAACTATGTGACGAAGAAAGCAGAGGTTATGTATAGATTTGAAATGTATATCACGTATATTTACCATGTTGAGAAAAAAAAGAATATAATTTTCATGCAAATATTTAAATTACTTACAGGGGAAATTTAGATTATTCCTTTTCTTACTTTTAATTACGTGAATAACCTGTTTTTTATTCGTTAAGTGTTTTTCCAGAAGAACATTCGTTTCCATTGTATTTAATTGTTTTGTTTAGGTTTTTATGTTTTGTTTCCTATATCTGCAGTATATATCATAAGAGATTTATGTTTTGTTGTTTTTCGTAGAATTAGATCGTAGAATTAGTTTCAATTATTATATTTTTGTTTCGAGATATCGTATCGTTAGAACACCCTCCTATTTTTGCCGCACGGCCATTACCATCACAAATCCAATCTAAATTGATTGAAAATTTAAAAAGAAAGAAAGAAAGAAAATTAAAAACACCTCATTTTGTTGATAACGAGATAAATATACAGCTTCCACTACTAATCTTTTTATTATATATGATCCTCCATAACGGAAGCATTTGTACAACGTTTTACCGAATGTATGTTTTTTTGGCCACATTTAATAATATATAAATGATAAAATATTATCCTTTTTTCGGGATTATTTGTATTACTGTATAACAAAATTCATTGGTTATTACACATGTTTATCTATCACAATATATTCACTAATTTCAAAGCTAATTAAATTTTATTCAAACTAAAATTTAATTATTTTACTAATATATAAAAGTATTCTAATATATAAAAGTATATTCAGAATTATAGCTATTTGACGATAATTTTATTTTAAATATATTTGTAATTTAGTTAGTTAGAAAAGAAAACCTTCTGAAGAACTATATTAATTTACCATATAATAAAATGTAAAAATTTTTGATATTAGCCAAAAGCGAATCAAGTGAATAAAAATTGTAATAAAAAAGTAAATATTATTTTTATTTATATATTTGTAACCAAAATTAACATAACCTAACAGAAGAAAATTAATGATTGTTAATAACGTCGTGCAAAAACTTACCAGAAATAGTTTTACACCTAACTTAACTTAAACAACAACACACTAAACCCACATAAACATATTAACAGTGCGAGAATCTATCAGCGAAAATCAACACGGTCTCGACGGCACCGCTCGAAAACACACGAAATTCCGCTCTCGAAGTTTTCCCGGAGCTCGCGGATCGCGCACACCGACGCAACACGACAGCAGAATCCCTGCGGCTGACGTTGCGAGGATACTGACTCCCGTTCCTGCAGCAAATCTGAGCCTTGGCACGATCTCGCGGGAAGCAGCGCACGCGTCTTCTGCCGACCCGAGCCGCTTGACACCTCGGCTCCAAGCAGCGTGACCCTTTGGACTTCTCCCGGAGTGTCGCCGCCGTACTTACCTGGAAAGCTTGGCCTGCAGCCTTTTACCCTATCATTCATGTCCGGCGGGCTTTCATACGAGATATTTACGCTTGTCCCGCCTTCATTTACCGCTTTTTTGATGCATTCGTCATTAATCGTTAGCCGTAGGACCAACGACAACGTTGTTCAAGTTATATGCTACATTACACGTAAAGCTTTAGTGACAAAAAATAAATAAAAATTGATTTAATCACCGTTACAACTGAAAGATTTTTTTCTCGTCCGTAGACGTGTTAATTTAATTTGTTGAAAGAATATTATATTCAACAATACCAACTTCTCAAGCTCAAGCTCAACCTCAAGATTAAGAAAAAAGAAGCTACATAAAGTGCCTTATGAGGATAATTTCCCACGTATTATAGAAAATGTTGTAGTTCCACCCAAAAATCAGCAAACATTACGGTTGATAGGTCATGTTGAATATATTCCATAAATAAAATATTTGCTTGATGAAAATCATATATAATTAAATTGAACAAGGTGGTCAATTGGAAACGGAGGTTTTTCAAATATATGTTTGGTTTGCATTTTGGGTACATATTTTTTCAACGGCTTTCCAATTTCATCACGTATTGCGGTGTTCAATTTGGTTTTTGAATAAAAAATAATTATCAAATTTTTTACTTTATTTTACGTTATTATCTTAAAGTGTTTTCACGTACAGTTATTCACTATACAGCTTCTACTTGTGTACTTCCACTATCAAAATTATTGATGTTTAGTGCAAAAAAAATATTGTTGCTTACACATTACATTTAATTCAGCAATGTGCGATAAAGGGTTCATAAAGGCCAATTCTGATAATATACCTGATGTGAATATTTTTATGTTCAGAGATTTTCTCTCGAAATGACATTCTGTTCAATTCAGCTCTTCGAATTGCTTAGTATCAATGTGAGTTTTTAAAAAATAATAGTGTAAATGTAAATAAGAAACAAATTATTTCTATTAAATATAATTAAATTATTTGTAAGGTGTCACGCGAAAATTACGGTAACAAGGGTATAGGTTATGTTCAACTTAACCACAAAAATGTTATTTACTGGGTGAAAGGACGTGTATGTCCAGACCAATTAATGAAAAACTAAGAGAGGTGTCAAAATCAGTATCAATTTGCGTTGTCCATTTGGCCTATGTATAACTTAGCGAGCTATAAAAATGTTTAAACACTACATAATACAACAATTATTCGACAACATGGTTCTGATTTAAAATTAGTCTCGTAATTTTTTTTTTAGATCTAACTCTATGTATTATATTTCTATGCTGATATATTGATTATTAAATACATGATTATATTAAAGTATGTAAGTACTCTAAGAAATGGTCTTCACAACACAAAAGATTTGATGCTGTATTTCGTGATAATATTCGTTCAAAATGGTACGAAACAGACACAATAACTTTTTCGATTTGACATTTTCAATAAATTTATCAATACACTAATGATAATAGCAAAAATAAATTGTAATGTTGTAATTGTAATGTGGAGAGGAAATAAACGAGTTTTTTCGAAAACTGTTGGCGCATCCTCGGTACTAGCTTTTAAAATGTATTTTCAATATGACCTAACTTTTAATTATAACGAAAAACAAATAGTTTTGTTACAAAACTTATAAATAATCTTTCCATAAATGTTTTTTTTTAAACCCAATTGTTCTAAAAGATTTACCTTCACATACGCTTGATTAAAACTTCCCTTAAAAATTAAAATCACACATGAAAAGATAGAAGAAAAACTTTTGAAAGCGGTTCCAAACGTGTGTTCGTGAAATTGGCTATTACTTGAATGACATTATTATATATATATATATATATATATATATATATATATATATATATATATATATATATATATATATATATATATATATATATATACATTGTTTCCTATTAGGGCGAGATCCGAATAAATTAAAGACAACCACAGATCCGGAGTGTGTTGTTAATGAAATTTAAGTATTTTTGTCGATCTGCGTTGTCTCGGGTACCATATATCAAAATATGGTATATGCACTTAATTAAAAAAAAATTCTTTGCACTATTAGTATTTAGAAAGATTTCTATTTGTTATTGAAAAATGTTATTGTTGAATTGAAAGTAAAGATTATTTTATCTTTAACTTTAAAGTAAAGTTAGCACTAACACATCTATAATTATCCTACTTAATGTATTAAATTGTTAACATTTTTTCATTTAAGTTACTTACTTTTTTCTATTATAGCTTATATAGAAAGTTATTATAGCTTAACTGGGGTCAATCTATAATTTTAAGAACTATTTGGATGGGGTTAAATACAAACACAATCACTAAGCAACTTATAAAAGCTAAGCCTCCTATATCAAGCTAATTTAATAGATGTTTTTGAAATACTAATTGTATTAACTTTTTTAGCCTTATATTTATCTAAAAGAATTAACTACGTATTTTGCAATTCATATATGCCATTTCTAGCCCTATTTTTTGACTTTGAATAAATTTCTAATCAAATGCTAGTTTAATGCGTTATATGCTATATCCTTTATTGAGGTCTCCAAATGATTTTGAAAGTTACAGGGTATAAGAAGCTCATTTATAGAAGGAACTGTTATTTACAGAATTTACAGAGATTTCTAGTTCGAACTTTGTTAATTATGTGCAGGATTTGACGTCTTTTAATTTTATATCCAGATGAAGCTATGATCTAGAGCCATAAGCCAGATGATGACTAAGCGACTTGTAACGGCAAAACTGCCAATAAAACCTTAGGGGTCCATTACATGAAAAATAACTTGTAATATCGTCCCTTAAAATTTCCAGTTCCAAATCCATTTCCAAATTCCAATTTCCAAAAAAGTCCCAGTTTATTACAATTTATACTCCCTCAACTTTATTCAATAATTGATGTGATAAAAGCCGTTATTAACATGTTACCCAGCAGTTTCCTCCATTTATTCTTAGGAGTACTTTGAAGCTTCGGCCTTGTTTTAGTTGGTATGAATAGAACTTAAATTTAAAGAAAACTACTAACGCCATCTATTGAAACAAAATGTATAATCTGAAAGCTATAAATCTCTATAAAATTAGACTGTCGTCATTAGAATCGATCAACGGATTATAATGACGTATATAATAACGGATTATAATAACATGTTATAGCGCTTAAAGTGACAGTATCTGTTGTCAGGATGTTGTCATCTCGTAACCAAAATACGATGGAAGAAAGAGCTAATATGAAATTTTGTTTCAAGTTCGGTAATATTTTTACAGAAACATTTGAATCGATGAAAAAAGTTTATTGTGATGATTTCTTATACCCTGCACATGTATTGGAGTGATATAAGTGATTCCAGAACGGTTGTGATGCTTCAAAAGGTGACTCAAAACCAGACCGACCACCAAACAAAAATCGCGAAGAGTTGCTGAAAAAAGTGCGTGAAATGATCGCCTACTATGCTCATTTGATTGTGAAGTAGATAATGGAGGAATTAAATACGACCAAATACATGATTCACAAAATGTTGACAAAGTGTTTAAATATATACATAACAATAAATTTTATTGATATAGCCAGAAGGAGCTGCACATTTTTGAAATCGATTGTAACTGGGGACGAGACTTGGTGCTTCAAGTGTGATCCTCAAACACAGCTTAAAAGTACTACGAGGAAATCCCCAAAATCAGGCTCTCCGAAATCGAAAAAATTCCGTATCCAGAAGTCAGGAGAAAAGACAATGTTGATCTGTTTTTACGATTCTGAAGGTATAATACTTCGGCAATTTGTTCTACAGAACCAAAATATAACTGTCAAAGTTTATCTGGGTGTTTTATTTTATAGAGCGTTTGTGGAAGAGAATCGTTCGAGTGAGTACTAAACATCGAGCGCCGGGAAGTTGATTTTTGTTGCGTGATAATGCACCCCCCAGGACCGTCGCTGTTCGTAATTTTTCGCTTCAATATCCTCTGTATTCGCCTGATTTATCTGAATGTGATTATTTCCTTTTCCCGAAACCCCAACTGGCCGTGAAAAGAACGTTTTATGACAGTGTTATACAAGTCCAAAATGTCATGATGAGGTCATTAGGGCGATTTCGTAAAACGTCATACAAACTCTATGTTAGCATTGGGTGAACATGTTCAGCGATGTATTGCTGCGGAAGGCATGTATTTTGAATAAAAATAAATAATATTGGCAAAATAACTAATTGTTTTTTTTTTAATTAAAAACGTGTGTAATTTTTCCGCTGTACTGTGTATTCACATTTCAACATTTCAACATTTATTATTTCTTATTTATAATGGTAATATATTTGCAAAAAAGACTATATAGGTTGTAATCACTTGTCAAGGTAAAAATTGTGCCAAAAATACTTCATAAGCTTTCAAAAATTAGAATTATTTTAAAATCATTCCATAAAGATATAAAAAAACAATATTTTGAATCGTTTAAAAAAATTAAAATATCCTGTGAGATGTAAAAATTGCTAACAATAATACATCGGCATCAATGAAGCCATTTCATGTTCTCCAGTTTATTATTTATGCGATAATATTAAATTTCGAAGATTTGCTTTGATTACCAGAGGGTGAGTATTGATTATAAGATTTGATATTATTATCAAATTGACTAATCTCGTCTTGCACACATTATATCATCAGTTTTTATGTCATTAGTCATATATTTTGTTATATTGATGATGTTATATTTTTTTATATTTGTATAAACATGTTTTGCATATATACGTTTCAACTTAAATGAACCATATCCATCGTCCGTTTTCTCAGAAAGCGTCCAAACTGATAAAAATTTGGGAACTATTTATAGATCTTATGCCTTATGACCTTATGTCTTATAATCTATACAATATATACCACAATTTCCTCGACCTAGTTGCAAAAGCCAAATTAGCTGGTCATTTACAAATCAGTTAAATCACTTTGTGAGAAAGACAATCTATTCAGGTATTATATGAGTCAATAATTCTGACTTGTGACGTAAGTGACGCCACTTTTGTTATTTTCAAAAAAATTTAAAAAAAAAACAATTTCGTGTATTGATTAAGCATTTCTTTTTGATGAAGAAAAATACCGTTGAAGCAAAACAATGGCTTAATAAACATTACCCGGTCCCTGATCTGGAAAATCAACCATAATGTATAGATATGGTGAATTCAAACGTGACCGTACAATCATCGATGACGCTCTGGACGTCCAAATGACGTGGTTGTACTATCAGAAAAATTCACAAAATTATTTCGCAAAACCGTAAATTAAAACTGCAAGAGATAGCTGATATGAAGATATTGAAAGGAAGTGTTTTGCACCATTTTGGACGCACTGTTGGGAATGCGTAAATTGCAATCGAAATGGTTTCCGCGATTACTCAATAACGGATCAAAAACGACAATGTATTAATCATTCTGAGAAATGTTTGGAGATGTTTAAATGAAATAAAAATAATATTTTTATGCGGTATGCGACATTGGATGAAACACAGATCCATAATTACACTCCGAAGTCAAATTGGCATTCAACTGAGCGGACATCAGGCAGTGAAAGCCATTCAAAGCGACCAAAAACACAACTGTCGGTAGGCAAGGTTATGGCCTCTGTATTTTGGGATGCACATGGGATATTGTTCACCGAATATCTCGAGAAGGGTAAAACCAGCGAATATTATATATTGTTATTGGTGAGTTTGAAAAACGAGATGCCATCAAAAAGGCTCCAAATTAATAAAAATAGTACTGTTACAACAAGACAATGCACCGTGTCATAAATCGTTGGCAACGAGGTCTATATTACATGAATTGCACTTCGAATTGCTTTCTCATCCAGGGTGTTCTCTAGATCAGGCCCCAGCGATTATTATCTGTTTTCAGGTGTAAAAAAAAGCTCGCTGAGAAGAAATTTCGCTCCAATAAACAGGTAATCCCCGAAACTGAAGTTTATTTTAAAAGGCAAAGAGAAAGGCAAAGTTCTATTAAAAAAGGTGTAGAAATGTTAGAAAAGCATTGGAATGATAGTATTGCTCCTCAAGGAAATTATATTAATGAATATAGTCGAAATTTGCAAAAATAGTGTCAGACCGGGGATTTATTGACGTGTTATTGTATTTTAGATATCAACTACAAAAGATTTTTTCAATTTTTATATTTATTTAAATCCAATAACCAGTTATTTTTTTACTATGGTGAGTTCAATTTAACAATTGGCTTTACAAAAATAGTTTAGGTGCTGCATAATACCAGACATTTTTCCCTCATTTTTTTTATTATGTTTTATTTAAAAAAATTTAAAAAGATTTTGATTTTTTTTTAAATTGACGAGAAACATTATGTTACTTTTTATAACATATACTATTTATACTATTTACAAGCACTACACAATAATTACATAAAGAAATAATAAAAATAAAATAAACAATTTTTCAAGACCAACTTTAAAAGATAAATATCAGAGTACCAAAACTGCAACGCAAGCTTTGTCACATAAGAATTTATATTGGCTGTGTTGCGCGATTGTCGGATCTCGTCTTTGTTAATAATGAGAGACCGGTTTACAAATGATGTTGGCGCCACCTATAATGATATAATGTAACCTCAATAGTATAAAAGATATAAAAAATGCGAAATTTGAGCTCCAACATAAAATTCGTCAGAATTCGTTTTAGAACGCACTGTTTCGAATGGTAACTATACACACGCGAAAAATAATGAGGTCCGATTTCGGATCTCTTCTTTAAAAAAGGATCTCGGCTTAAGAGCGGTATTACAAAAATGGATCTCGCCTCCTACGGAACGTATATATATATATATATATATATATATATATATATATATATATATATATATATATATATATATATATATATTTTATATTATAATTATATATATATTTATTTATTTATTTATTAATATATATATATATATATATTTATTTATATATTTATATATATATTTATTCCCAGTTATATGAAGATCAGAGCCAGTCAGGGACAGCAATACCCACGGAAGAACAATATATAATACCAGATATCCTAGTGGAGGAAGTAACAAATGCTATAGAATTGATGAAGAACGGCAAGGCTCCAGGAAAGGATAGTGTAACTGTCGAAATGCTAAAAGCTGGTGGTCGGACGTTACATAAAACACTGGCAAAATTATACTCAAAATGCCTCAAAGAACAAAAAGTACCTGACTTATGGAAAAATGCAGAAGTGATCCTTTTACATAAAAAAGGAGCACAGGAAGATTTAAAGAACTACCGTCCAATAAGCCTCCTATCAGTGATGTACAAAGTTTTCACTAAGATAATTTCTAAAAGAATATTAAAAAAACTGAATGACGCACAACCAAGAGAACAAGCAGGATTCAGAAGTGGATTCAGTACAATGGATCACATCCAGGTTATACAGCAGGTCATAGAAAGGCACAACGAATACACCATGCCACTGTGCTTGGCTTTTATCGACTACGAAAAAGCATTTGATTCCATCTCAAAGCATGCGATAATGGATGCACTGCTTAGCCAAGGTGTAGGGAGAGCCTATGTAAACCTATTAGAATCGATATATGATGGAGCTACAGCCACAATTCACCTTGATGATCTTGAAGTGGGAATTAATATAGAACGAGGTGTACGGCAGGGTGACGCAATATCGCCTATTCTTTTCTCGGCTGGCCTTGAAGAAGTATTCCGTAAACTGGATTGGGAACAGGATGGGGTAAAGATCAATGGTGCAAACTTAAACCATCTTAGATTTGCAGATGATATTATTCTCATTTCACAAGACCCAGAGGAGCTGCAGAGACGCATACAAGAACTGCAAAGGGCTGGCGAACCATTTGGCTTGAAAATAAACCTGAAAAAGGGTCAGGTTATGTTCAATAACTTCGCTCAGGACAGAAGAATTTCAGTTTTAGGAAGGGATTTAGAGATTGTGGACAGCTTTGTATATCTTGGGCAGAGGATTTCCATGGAGGGGAATACCGCCCGGGAGGTGGAACGGCGTGTTAAATGTGGCTGGCAGGCATTTGGTAGGCTCAACATAGTGTTTAAGAGCAGACTCCCACTTTGCCTGAAAAGAAAAGTATTCGATCAGTGCGTTCTACCCGTTATGACATACGGAAGTGAAACCTGGACACTCACATCGCAATCAATTCAAAAACTTCGGGTGGCACAGAGGGGAATGGAAAGATGTATGCTTGGCATTACAAGACGAGACAGAAAGTCCTGCGCATGGATCAGGGAACAAACAAAAGTCTGTGACATCATTGGAAGAGTAAAACAGTTGAAATGGAGATGGGCAGGCCATATAGCGAGGCGATGGGACGACAGATGGGCCAAGGCAATCCTGGAGTGGATACCGCTTGATCGCAAACGTCCGCGAAGAAGACCGAAAGCACGATGGACTGATGACATCGTTAAGTATATTGGGCCCGAGTGGCAGAGGAAAGCCCAGGACCGTGAAAGTTGGAAGCATGCTGAAGAGGCCTTCATCCTGCAGTGAATCGATACAGGCTGATGATGATGATTATATAATACATATTTACAATACATAGTTAAAATACCCACTTGCAATACATACTTACAATACATACTTATAGTACATACTTATAGTACATACTTATAATAGAAATTTACAATACATACATGCATGCATACATGCGTACAATACATACTTATGAGATGAATTAATTTTTAATTCTGAGTATTAGGCACCTAATCTATTTCCAATTCCAGGTTTCGAATTAATCAGAAATGAATGACAGATTTTTGAAGTGATAGGTGAATTATATACACCAACTTTTGTAATATGTATTTGTTTATTGTATTATCAAACTTTTTTGTATTTTCGACTTCTTTGTCATCGCCAATCTGTCCAGCAATATCCTGATTTGTAGGTATGTTTCTCATCGTCAAAATTGTTTAATGAATTGTCTAGTGCAATTGAATAACAATAGGTTATAATTGTTTTAGTTCACCATTCACTCAGAGATAAATTGTCTTCAACCACCTTATACCAGCTTATCGAATGGACTATAGAACTAAAGGTCATTGTCATCATTAAATTCAACTAGAGTTTATTCTGAAAGCTATTGTCATGGCTCTAAAAAAGTTTCGACCATTAAGCATATTTATTGTTGTCGATGTATCATGTTCAATAAAGCTAATCTGACTTATCTAAGGCAGCTGCTGTCGATAATGAGTTTTCAAACTGTAAATAACCCAGTTGTCCACCAGTTGCAGAACAGGTGTAAAATTTGAGAGCAAAAAATCCATTGTAATATTTTTTTCAATGGAAAAGACATACGTTTTTAAATCTGGGATTACTAAATTTACAAACCTGTGTTCTACCAGAACATTTTTCAACTTTGAAGATCATCGTACGATCTGGGGTAAGTTTGTTAAAAAAAAATCATCAATTCATCAACATTAAGAATATCACTTGCATCATAGTTCTTAATGAATGAGACCAATTTTGTTTTAACCCAATGAGTAATGTTGTCCATATTCACACATGCAGCTATCCGTTTCTTTTACTATTCACTCAGTCGGAAACACAAAGAAATCGTGTAACATTAAACATTTTTTAAACTATTTTGTTTCAGAAACATATTCGGGGTATCAACTATTTTAAATCTATTAATGACAGAGAGAGAATTTTAGATTAATGTCGCGTCGGCAACAAAGGCCATTTTGCGACGATAGATATAAGACAATTAGAAAGAGAATAATAAAATGTAACTTAATAGTGAACATAATTGTAAGCAATTAAAAGTAGTGTAAATGAAAAAATTAAATTCAGTTATGTGTTAATAAAATTGGCAAATGTTATGTACTAATTGAGTTGTAGTTTGGTGAAAATTCTGGTATAACAAACGGGGACCATTCCTGCAGTAGGCGGGAACAGCATGTGATTCCAGAGATAGCACAGTCAAGCCAGAAAGAAGGACATGAACATCGAGATTGTAATCTCCTTTAAGTAAGCGAACCTGTTAGGCATTTTCTCGACCTCAAGATTGGTCTTTGGATCATTTTAAATCTATTAATGTTTGGTAATTTAATTTTGACATAAAATATATGTAAACCATTTGTTTCGAAACGATCTGGTTTTCTTTGGTTGTCGTTTTAATTAGTTGCCTTTTAGAGAGTAAATATTATCTAGTTTAGTTCCTACTAATCATATCTTCATCATTCCAATCAACTATATAATTATTATTATTTTTATATGGTTCAACGATTTCTGAATTTTTTTAGTATATTAATTATATAAGCTGGTCTTCAATTTTAAATATATGGATCCAGACCAAATAAATAAAACAATAATGTCATCCTACTACTCTCTCATGAGAAATGGCCACTGGCTTCTCAAATATACATCTTGGAATTTCATAATGGAAACAGGTCGGATACACTAATATCACACGGCGTGTGCGGCTGCGGTTTAATAAAAAAATCATGATCAAATCTGTAAGTCCTAAATCGCCAGAAGCAAAAACTAATTTCAATTTAATTTTGAATAGAGCTCTATCGTTAGAATTGAGATTATTAAAATTAGCTTATCTATTACTTTTATGAGATAATTCTTCTAGAATTTCTGAGGTTTCTTGCTAAAAAACAGATCCAGATGATTTAACAAGTTTTTCAAGGAAGTAAGGGTTTTATCATTTAACTTATTTTGAAGCGATTTAAACAAATGGTGGACATAGGGTTCATGGTCGAAGTAGTGCGGTGGATGGACCGGACCAAAACATCCCAGTCAAATTGTAAAAGTTTGTGTCGGGTGTAGTAACCTTTCAAGTAACCTTTGAAGCTACCATTTAAATACCTAAAATAAGCAAATTGTCTGATAGATCCCAGTGCTGATAAGTTATACATATGGAGAATAGAGGATAATCAATCATCAATGAATTAAGATTACATCAATGAATTAAGATTCTTTACCATATCTTTTTATATATTTTTTTAACTATAATAAATCGGCAATCAACACGTTAGAGGGAAGACGCGTCTTATATAATATTAATGGTGATGTTTAGAGTATCACTCCAACGAGTGATTTCCTTTATTTAATATCAGTACGTACTATATGTGTGTTCAGCCTAATTAAGACTTATTTACTTTTTATGTACATTAAATCATTTAGTTACATGCGTTTGGGGCTCTTCATCTCTACCGCATTACTTAGAATAGTAATAGTAATACATTATTATGCTAAACACTCAATTGTTTGATCGCTTTACTAATCGAGATAAGCGCTGAATGACATCGTAACGGCTATGCGCACCACCTTAGTTTGTAAACATTTGAGGATGCCGATATTGGATTTTAGAAGTCGTTCCTTATAGTTGAATCTTACAGAGCCCGATTGACTTTAGAATAGCGTTAGTAGTTCTGAATTGTTGTTTTGTTTTATTGTCTCTAATAGATGAATGCATTTTAGAAGAATTTTACTAATCCGAATATATGCATTTTCCTGTTCAAAATCAAAATGGAAATACACTCTGTTTTTACGACTTTTTCGAGAATGGTCATTAATCAATATTTATTTATAGGTTTATCATTATTATTGGTTACGTTCTTTTACAGCGCACTACTATAGGACCAGGGGTGGAACTCTAATTGCTTAAATAATAACTCAAGATTTTATTTAGGTGATTATAAAGGGTGTACGAGAATCAGATATTTTCAGAGGAAAGGCGTAGTTTAATTTTCGCATTAGAATGATATACAGCTATCACTCCAGGAATTATAGAATTTTCAATACAGAAATTATATTGCTATCACTTTATGCCAAAAATTATGGCATGGATATTCTTTAACAGCCCGAGCCATAAACTCGGGCGCATTATCTTATTGAAATATAAAATTATCGTTTTTTTTTCTAAATATTTTCTTACTTGTTAATAAATCATATTTAAGTAATACTGACTGTTCATTCGGCTAGAAATGAAAAGGATGACAGTTTTATTTCACACCCGATGCCAGCCCAAACCATGACCCTACCACCATCCATTTATCGCTTTCAGAAAAGTTTTTTCTTTTCTCAAGTCATGAAAACAGTTTTTTTGCCAGAAAAGATTATTTGGTCTTATTCTTCGTCCTACCGAACATGGTCGTGGGCGAACTGCTTCCGATGTTCTTTGTGAACATCTCTAAGGGGTGGGGTAGTCTCCATTTTCTTCCTCTGAATATGTGAAGCTAATTGAAGGACAATTCTATAGTTTTTAATGTTGATAATTACACACGCTTTATGCCTTTATGCGCAGTCTGACGAAATGTCAAGGTGTGATGTCAACCTGAACAGAGATTTCCGAAATCGACATTCTTCGCTTGATAATTTGCAAAATTGTTTGAATATTCCATGATTAATTTATTTTCATTTCGATAGAAGAAAGAGAATTGGATTAAAATTACAGGTTGAAGCAAGATAAACAGGCTGTATTTACAAAATAAATAAGTGTTCTATATTTTTGTTCTATCGTTTTATTAGTGTTTGTAAACATTTCATATGAATTAATCTAAATTAATTCCTTAATCTAAATTTATTTAATCCTGAATTTGAATGGCATTGATCTGAAGGAGATTTAGTTCCAACAGGACGACTCCACATGTCATACAGCTAACGCAACAATCGATTTATTGACCGAACAATTCGATTAGACAATTATTTTGAGAAAGGAATCTGTTAATTGGTCACCTAGGTCATGTGATTTATCGACCTTAGATTATTTTCTTTGGGTTTATGTTAAATCTGTGATCTATGCCGATAAACCATCAACTACTGACACCTTGGAAGTCAACATAACTCGAACAACTGCGGACATAAAATCCCAATTGCTTGAAAAAGTAGTCGGAAATTGGAATGACAGAATGCACTTGGTCAGAAGTAGCTGCCGCGGATATTTGTCCGAAATTGTTTTGAACAGTAATGTTCACACCGATGAGATGTATTAAAACTATTTTTTCAGTTATGTTAAATATATTTATCTTATCTAGACTATTTATTTAATCAAAATAATAATAAAGGCAGTATTTTTTTTTTATCTACATAGCAATCGCATTTAAATATAGAGCACTCTTATTTCCAAAGTGGATAATTCAAAAAACGTTTTTCAAAAATTGCGGAAAACTGTTTTGTTCTTTAATAGAATCAATGAAAAAAAGCTGACCCATTTGTGTTAATATTTTTCATTCATAAGTATTACGTGACTAAATTTCATAAGAAATACTCAGTAACTGTGTACAAAAACGATACTTTTCAGATGTGTCACTTTTGAAGTTTTTGCCGTCTAATATAAATTATTTCGGATTGGGATACTTTTGATGACACTTTTCCAAAATCGCCTATCACACTTTGTCGCTTTAGACACTTTTGAAGACTAACTTTAAAATGTTTCCGTGAAAAATCCAAATAGGATTATTCAGAACTGCCTTACAAGATTTGTCTCGGACATGGATTGTTAAAAATAATAAATTATAATATACATGATATTTAAATTTTGTCATTTTTGAGATACTATTTTACTATAGATAGTTATATACAATAATATCGGGTATTTATTGAAAGGGAAATAGGTTCATAAATGGTCAAACATCTTAAAAATGATTAATTGTTGAACTAATTTTCAAATAGGTACTTTTAGTTAAGCAATATATCAACAAGGCCCTTGTCACATATTTGTTTTTCAAGTAAAAAATATATCATAATGCGAACATTAACATTGTTACAAATACTGGCACCTAGCTAAAACAATATCAAATTCTTTTAGTTACGATTTAAGAACAAGATTTAAATCTTTGTTTTTAACTGAACTTAAACAAAAATTATTATTAGCCTAGTAACGAAAATAAACTTAAAAATAGAGTTTTTAAAAACGATCAAATATTCTAAACATTTTTATAATAGTATTTAGGGATTGAGTTAACTGGATCGATTCGAAATTAACCTGAGATCTAGTCTTCTTAGCTTTGAGTATATTGACCATTTTAAAATAGTCGTCGTTGTACGATGTTTTATAATCAAAAATGCACCGCTGATCCTTTTCCACCCGAAGAATTTTTATATGATGTTATTTCGCCTTCGTTTTTATACTATTTACACAAAAATTACCTGGGTGTAATTTTTCGGCGGTAAATCACCGACATCTGTTCAAGAAAACATTACACATTACAAAAGTCGCAGTGTGGTGTGTTGTCATTTGGACAATATCTTTGAAAGCATAGTTTATTCTGGTCCATACTGATTCTAGATACTCTAGATATGCAAATCTAAATTACAACCACTTGAATTTAGACCTTATAAGTCTACCCAGAATCTCCTTATTGACTTTTTTCCAGCGAGCACATTATCTTTGTTACTTCCTTGGACCTAAGAAACAATTTTGGTATAGCAACACAATATTCTTGCCACTCTACACTATTGCTGTGTTAGAGGTTCGTTTTTTCCTAGAAGTTACTATCTAGTGGCCCCTGTTGGACCTCTAAAACCTCAGGTTGAACAAATTTTACTCAGAGTGTACGCTACATGTGCGATGATATTATATTACACCGTCACTATTTAGTTACTTCGATATGATTAATATATTTTTATTTATTTATCTTAAGTCCTGAGTAATATTAACACTGATAAACACTGTTTTTGTTACACAAATTTTATAATGATATTTGATTGTACTTATCTAGTCTCATTACAGCAACAATGTTATTTTTTTCCAGTCACCCTCAGTTTTTTTGTGGCAGTTACTGAAAATTACAAAGATGTAATTAGTGAACTTTTGATCTCATATAAAGCTTTGGGGTGCAATATATCCTTCCTATATTCTGCACTCACATTTAGATTTATTACCTGAAAAACCTATTTGCTCTGAGTGGCGAATACGGCGCGAGATTTCACCAGAATATTTTCCTTATAGAGATGTAATATAAATGGTGTCCTGGGATGTGAGCCTATTATATATTTTTTAATTTAATTATTATAGCAGTGATTCGTGATTTTTTAGGACCCCATGTTTCAGTTTTCATTATCCAATATGACGAATATTAGTTGAACATAACATCTATCAAAATCTATCAAAAAAGCCAGCACGCATACAAAAATAATCTTTAGATATTAACATTTTTTGTGTTATAATAAAAATATAAATATATATTCAAAATATGAACATATACTGTTGCCATTTTGATATCTTACTTGGTTTTCGTTATACAATGCACTATATGGATGAAAGAATTACATTATCTAATTAACTAAAATGTTAATAAAGCAAATACAGCGTATGATATAATAGCAATAAAAAGTAATTTTTGTTTTAGTAACGTTTTCTAAATATACCGAGACATTTTTTATTATTTTTTACTTAAACAACAAACATCAAAATTATTATTATTTTCTTTTTTGGTAAAAGAAATAGAAATATAGAGACACAAAGAGAACGAGGAGAAATGCATAGCAAAGTCTGATTACACAAGGCAACGAAAAAAAGACGCATGTATTTCAAATAATTGGAACTTTGTTGATATTCAATATAACACAGAAATATCAACACAAATAAAAATTGTAATAAATTAAGTTCTGATAGGTATACATTTATTATTTCAATTCGTAGAAAATAGAAAAGATAACGTAATTTTAGCTCCACGCTTCTGGAACCTCTCACTCTCACCGTCGGTATTACCATCATTCCTCCTGACACAGTTGCAACTGTTTTGCAAATGGCAACTATCAAACCGTCCGCTATACTAGCATTTCGAATTTAAATTTTAATGCTGAAGTAACTCCAAACAACTAGCATCGAAGTCATTGCCATGTGGGATGTCCCTCTATCTTGTTGAAAATATATTTTTCCCGTGTTGACCCGCAAATATCGAAGTTGTGGATGGGACAAAATTAGAATAGTATATAGATATACTTCTGTGAAGACTCTGTTGAAAGTAAGGTCCCACGATCTCTACTTTTGAAATGGAGCAATAAACTGTAGCCTTAGTACTATGAAGAGGTTTCTACAGTTATTCTCAAGGATTCTGTGCTGCCCCATATCGATAGATTTACTTACTGGCATAACCACACAAATCGAAATGTGATTCAATACTTATCATTAAAATGATATAATCCAAAGCGATAATTTCAAGCATTCATTCACAAAACACCCTATGTTGAACAAAAGGTTTTTGAAGCAGCTTTTAAACAATCATTATTTTGTATAAATATATAAAAGTTCAACTGATCAACTGCAGCATCCACTACAGTAAGTTACGAAACAAACCAAAACTTACACGACATTACATTTATTACATAGAAATATTAACATTTTCAGGAGTTCAAGCTATACTGATATCGCCTAGTTGATTTTATTTTCATAAATGATCCAATTGTGCGAAACAATTCAACGCATCAATATTGTGTAGGATCAGAGATCGCCCCAACCTTGAACCGTTAACGGAGGAGACTTTGAAGATTAAAAATGGAATCATTATTTTAAAGAACTACTCAATATCAAAGACGCGACACTCCACAATTTACTGCATCATGGCTACCAAGACTGAATTGTTAAAACTACTCGCAGGTGGTTTGCGATTTCCGATTCCGATTTCCAACATACCATTTCAAAACATAGGTTAGTTTTACAACCTCCTTTATAAGAACAACAATGATTTAAATATCATGTTATTATCTGTGTCCAGCACATAAATACCTTAACTAACGTTTTGCATTTGATGTATTTCCCATATGTTGTTTATAAAAAAATTAAACCGAATATTATTAAAAAATATTTACTTCAGTAATTTTTATTTATATATTTATATATATATATATATATATATATATATATATATATATATATATATATATATATATATATATATATATATATATATATATATATATATATATATATTCTGCATTAAAATACTCGTAGAATTCTAACTATTTCAAATATAATAATAGTAAAAGGGGATTTGTTTAGGAAGCTGAACTTATATATTGACACTGGTAACACCTTTTTTTGCTTAGGGGAAGTATTTAAAAAAAACATATATGGACAAAATGAAAAACGAGTGCTTTCTTACCCAAAAAAATGCCTAAAGCGACACCTACAAACCTGCCGAACTCCGCTGTCCACTCAGTCGGCGATATGCTACAGGTAAGAACTTGTTTGCGGCTTACAAAAGTTTTATTTTTACTGGACTTCTTTTTATGATTTCGGTAAGTTTTTGACAATTATACTTCCTTCTTTGAAGTTAAATGAGTATTATATAATAATCAAAAAAGTACATGTATTTTTTAAAACAAATTATAGTGTTTTAGATGAAAAGAGAACATAAAAAATGTTTACGATACTGTGTAGACAAAATAGCATACAGTACTTATGAACAAATTGACATATAACATGTAATACATGTTGAATCTAATTTCAGATTACTGTTAGTTAAGACATGCCTCGGGACTACAAAAGGAAGACCGATCGGCAATCATGGAGTCAAAAATCAATGTAAGGAGCTTATTAAAGCTGTGAAAGAAAATAAAATGGGATATCTTTTAGCTTCAAGAACTTTTGGCCTCCAACAAGTTACTTTAAGATATTACGCATTGGATTTGAATAAAACATTAACACCTAATACTAAAAGTTTAGGAGATTTCAGTTAACATTCTCGCCGGCCGTCGAATGACAGTTAGTAGACCATTTAAAATTATTAGAAATCAGTATTACTCAGTAACGTAGATAAATCTGGACTGGTGCTGGACCACAGTTCAAAAGCTCCAAAAAATTTTGGTAACAACCAATAGAAAGCAGGTGGGGTGCCTTACAAGCGCTAAACGTAGGGCTCATTTGACCGTGGTTTGTTGTATGAATACTTTCGGTTCATATGTTCCTTCATGCATGATTTTCTCTAGGAAGAATATGCAAAATGAGCTAATAGACGAGGCACCCATTGGGACAGCCGGAATCGCTTAGGGGTTTGGATGAACGATTGCTGATGTCTTCGTTAAACGAGTACATCATTTTCAATGACATGCCAAGGTACGAGTAGAAGAAAAGTACTGCTTTGGTCACGCAAGCCATAAAAGTCTTGAATATTTCTCATATGCCAAAGATAATGGCATAGCTATTTTGTGCGTTCCGTCACACTGCACTCAATGAATGCAGCCACTCGGTGTGTGTTTAACTAAGAAATATCGAAGTGGCTGAAATCTCACCCAGGTCGTATGGTAACAAATTTATAGATTGAAAACCTATTTAATCAAGCCTATGGAAAAACTGCAACTATACAGAAGGCATCTAATGGGTTCAGAAGCACAGGTCTCTGACCTATTAATATTGATATATTTTCAAATCACTTATTTGAGTAAGAAAAAACAACAAATATACCCTTGACCTTAAAAGCTAATCCGGAAACTCAAAATCAGACCACCCAGCCTACTCAAAGCACTACTCCACAATTAGCTGGCATAACTGAAAATACATTGCCTGCTTCCGTAGAAAATCGAATGCCTGCTAAAACTTCAACAGCAACCAGTAACCAGCACCAGTCACGAAATATCTATCATGTCTCGAGTATCTTTGCCTGCTCTGTTACAAACTCTAATGCCTCTTCCAAAAGGAAAGTTTGTCAGCGTTCAAGGAAAGAGAAAACCTAAGAATCGTAATTATTTCTTAGTATTGACTTCAAGTCGTAATATATAAGAAATTAAAGATCGTCAGTCAATTAAAAATCCCATTGAAAAAAGAAAACGCAAAATAACTAAAGCTCTTTTTGACGATGAAGATGACACAGAAACCAAAGTATACGCAATGCATAGCCAAAAAGACGAAGAAGATTTCTCGTGCATATACTGCAATGACCTGTCCATGGTCTAAGCCGGTGATCGCTGGCTGCGGTCCATGGCCCAGTTTTCGCTGTGCACACGCATCATGTGTGGACTTGCCAAAGAAAACAAAAAAATTTGTATGTGAACTGTGCGTCTAATAACAATAAATAATTCTTGTTTCATTATGTCAATAATTTGTATACCATTATGTCCATAACGTATGCAATTTTGTCCATGCAGTGTGGGTAAAATGGTTTTTTGTCAAAAAATTGAAACGTTTATATTTGATTTTTATGTTAAAATTACTTCTCACAACTAATGATTACAGCAAATGGTAAACCAAAGATGATTATAGGGACACCCACAATTATATCTTCAAAAATAAAACTTTTGTGGTACAAAAATAAAACCCTAGTTTTCTGAATGCGATTGCTAAAAATATAACTTATGTTTTATCATACTGTAAAGTACTAAACTAAACAATATTTTTGCAGTCTTATTAGAAGTGTTGCGATGCCACCATTTCAATCCCAGCGTAAATTCAAGTAATTATCTAAATTTAAAAAGGGACACGCTGATGGTATCAAGAAAGTTTATTTAAGTTTTCTAATAATAGAAGGCGATTGGATATTACTACTCCTACCATTATAAGGAAGATGAATTAGAATTCAAATGCCTTAATGTTCGTGTAACATCGGGTTTCCCGAAGATGTCGTATGTCCATATAGGAATGCTAACAACTTTATAGATTTGGATTTTGTTTTCTAGACACATATGATGTTTATATTTCTCATATTTCCAGGTATATCATTTTCGATGTCTTTCCTCCAATTAAGTTTGGAATCAAAACACTTATAAATATAAAATCGCAAACTGAGATTTACAATATCAGCAACAATCTTTAACCTGATACTGCAAGGTATTTCAAGGAAGGCAAACCTAAACATATAACATCCACCTAATTACCTACGCAAATAACGTAGCTGTAGTAGCCAAATCCAAAACAAAATTAATAAAGGCAGTAGAACGACTAGATAGAGAAAAGCCAGAAAGTTTGAATTAAATATCAATGAAGAAAAACAAAGGACATGAAAGTCGGAGGGGAAATTCAGAATAGGAACACCCATCTAATAACAGGGACAAATAATTTTGAAAAAACATTGACAAAAAACCATATTGAAAACCAAAAAAACATATTGAAATATGGAGGTTCTGCAAGGCAACAGACAACAGACAAGAGATACCAGATTAATAAGCTTACCAGATTTAATAAGCAAGTAAAAAATCCCTACAATTAAATGTCACGAAATATATGTAATTTTATAAATATCTTTTTAGGTCTGCAGTGGTCTGCAGCTCTTATATACCAACCGCCACTAGTATTGACCTTTACTTACTTAGGAACAACAACAGGTCAAAATGGGAAAAAAGAGTAAAAGAAAGAATACTGAAGGGAAATCAAGTATTTGGAATAAATAAAACACTGTTAAGTTCAAAAATATCAAGTAAGGAAACAAAGATTAATATATATAAGACATTAATAAGACCAGTCATAACATATGCACATGCCAACATCAGTCAACAACATCAGCCAACACAAATAAGAAAAAATAAGAAAACCTAAAAACACTTGAAAAGAAAATACTGAGAAAAATACATGAGCCAGGTATAACAGGAGATGGAGAGAGGAGACTGAAATGAAATGAAGAAATAGAGGAAGAATTAGGAGGAGAAAATATAGCCAGATACATAAAAACAAGAAGAGTATAATGGGCAGATCCCATAATGAGATCACCCACACAAATAATTAGAAGCGTTAACTATAATCCCGATGGATCGAACGGTTACGGTTAAATCTGTTCCCCATTTACGCAGAAGTAATTTTGCTGACAAAGATGATATAATCACTACTATGAACAAGGACAAGGCATAATTTGCTTTAATTCATCAATATATCAAATGAAATAATTTTTAAGAAGATTATGTTTAAAATGTATTTTCTAATATTTATGATATTTCTTTCTATGGTAACCATGAATAACTTGAAAGATATCCCCGAACTTTGCACAAGGGCAAATTTTTACATAGTATATACAGATCTATCTAATAAACAGGAACTTTTCCACTTAGAATATATTAATCATGCCGTCATGTCGCATAATAGTAACTTTTCTCTAAAAGTTACATTAAGATGAGTCAACATGTTTCCAAAATTTTTCAAGAGTATGTGAAAATTCACGGGATGTGGAAAATATTTGAATTTATCGTATTTGGGTCTAAATTTCGTATATTTTGCGACGAGAGTTTTCATTGAACAAAGAGATCAAACACTATATTGTGGAACATAATGGCAGCAAGTCCCGATGCACTTACTAATGAATAGGTTCCATGATAGAGGTGACGTGTGTCGATTAATGCGCTTTAAAGCGGACGACCTACTAAATAGATTCATTATACTTAATAATTGACCTATTGCCTCTTTTAAAGAATAAAGAGTATATTTGTCTCGACATAATATATAAAAGACTTTTGTGAATTTAATCAACCATTCGTCAGGCCATCTTAAAGATAAGAGTTCTTTATAATGATTATAATGTTATTAATCACCAATCGAAAAGCTCCAACCGTTGTGGCAACATCGCCACGACAAATAATATCATTTTAAAACAGCGAGTCATTTAAAAATTATTTAGTTGTGGATCAGAGCGTGCATTTAAGTTCCATTTAAAACCAAAAACATATTCGGTACGCAAAGATTACGCTAAGCTGCTATGCTTCCAACATGTACCCAAATTTCTTTACCCAAAGAATTTCGATATGACTGGTGTATTTCTACAATTTCTAGAACATAAGTGGCTACGAGAAATTGTTTCTGAAATCGAAGAACAAATTTTATATCTTATTGAAGATTACTCTATCAGATGTACTGGAAGCGTTGTACAACAAGTTAGACTTTCCAATTGGATTGTACATACGAAGTTATGTTACTAGGCGCCATCTGAAATATACATCGTAAAGTTTGACATTGTTGACTGTATATATGCTAAGAACGTTATCATACCGATATTATTTTTGCTGTTTACTGACTTACAAATTTCATCTCAGTCAAAAAATGGAATTAACTCTCTAATATTAAGAGTAAGAATTTTCGTGCGATCATTTACTACGACTTTCCATGTGGATTATCTCAATAGCAATGAATCGGTCAACTCAATTCGACCTTCGGCGATGAAGCACCATCTAAAGCCACCGTATATTACTGGTTTGGTGAATTCAATCGTGACCGTCGTTCACTCAGGACGAATTTAATGATTGATTGCACATTGTTGATGCCTCACTGTTTGAGGCATTCCTGGGCATTAGTATGACAAGCATACACAAGATGAACATTTAGCACTAAAAAAGATTTGAGCACGTTGGATTCCGCATAATTTAGAAATGCTCAGAAAATTCAATCGCGGTGCGTCAAAAACCGTGTATAACATCTACATAGTTGTCGAATCTTGGATCTATACCTATAAGTTCGAAAGTAAACAGCAGTCGACTGTATGGGCTTTCAAAATGAGTCAAACTCAACAAAAGTTGTTCACGCAAGAAACACTTCGATGGTCGCCTGTTTTTTTTGGGATAAATGGACATGCGGGTGCCACTAAAGAATTGTAGAGTAGTCAGTTCTGTATAGTGGACAACTATTTGTTTGCCAGAAGTATTTGAAGAAATAAGAAAAAGCAACCAACGACGCAAGATCCTTTTTCACCATAACAAGGCGAGCTCTCACAGATCGGACCAAATAATTCAATATTTGGCCGGTTAAAACAACAAATTAATAGATCATCCACCGTAGAGTCCTAATTTGACACCCAATGATTTATTTTTGTTCCCGTCCGGGAATGATAAGAATAGTTACGTAGTCAATGATTTTCGACGCCAGAAGAAGCGGTTAATGCGTTCAAAATGCTCAAAATGTTTGATACTCAAGATGTTTTGGAGACCTTAATTGGAATGGAACAAGTACTATGAAAGTTGATTCAAACTTATGCAAAAGTATATCTATCATCGCGGAGAATATCTTCAAAAACAATAAAACCATTTTCAATGATAAATATCTGCTTTCATTTATTATTTCGGATACATAAACAGCAACCCTCGTAGAATTTTTAAAGAGTTAAACCCTACTACTTAAAGAGTACTACCCTTATCATGTACTTACCTTATACTACTTATCAAGGGAACAAGCACTCTTGCTTCTTTATTTTTCACCCAGGCAAAACTATTGGCAATAGTTTATCAAGCGATGAGGCTTCTTTCATGAGGAATGGGATGGCCGACATTTTGAGCAGTTTCTCAATATGACGTGAATCATTTAAAACGCGCTATATTGTGAAAAATGAGTGCTAATACTTTTAACTTTGACATTAAACGACAATAATGTTTAAGTTTTCGTTTATTTTGTAACAAAACAAGAAAAATGTGTGCTAAAACGTATGGAATTAATTGCTATACAAATATTAAAGTTTATTTTCAAGTAGTACCTTAAGAGACCAATGAAACGAAAAACCGAATTCCATCCAATAGAATTACGTCGTGAATATTTCAATGCAACGTTGCCAATTGTTAAGAAAATTTCGAAATTTCAACATATATTCCGCAGAAATGGTTGCATTTTGGATACATGTTTTTAGGAAACTATTTGTTTATAATGACATAAAGAATTGCTGATTAAATTTACAAAAGTACTTCTTCTTAAATCCAGTATATAGACTTTCTGATATTTATTGATGGGTGACTGATTGGTAGTTCTGATTTTGAATTATGTCTTTACGTCATTCCAAAAGCGGGGAAAAACCCTTTCTATTGTTATGAACCAAGATTAAGTTCCGATTTTCGATCCTATCATTGCGTCATCTCAAAATCCCGCGAAAGCCGCTCCATTGAAAATCCCGCCAGAAACCCCGTCCGTTGTTACGGACCAAGGTTAGGTTCTGAATTGTTGCTCTCGTACACCGCCTTCTCGTACGCCGCAATCCTTCCAGAGGTGAAGCCTAGTACCCACTTCCAACACAAAATACAAAGAACCCCCTTTCTGACATCTATCGGCAGAAAACCAAACCACTAACTTACAACTAACTTTATATGCTGCCATCTATCGGCGAGAAACCCAACCAAAAAAGATCGCCCGTTGTTGAACCAATAATGAAGTTAGGTCATAATTTTTATTCCAGAATCCGCCTTGCCCTTCTGCTAATGTAGCTAGTTGTCATTCTACTGCAAAAGTACAATTTGACCCTTCAGCCCCAAAATATTTGACACTTCTATGTTCATCATATTTATCTAAACATACGCATTACTCATTAGAAACACATACTCTGCTAAATAAACTCATCAGTCCAGTTGTATTTGTAGTCCAAATTTAATGTTCAAAAAATTGTTTTAGGAAAGTTCATTAGTAAATTTGTTTTTGTTCGTAAGTAATAACCAATTAATGTTTGTCATATAGGCTTTTACACATATTTTCTTAAAATGGCATATATGCCCTTATCAAAGCTATTACTTCTTTTCTTCCTAGGATTATAATTCGAATGTCTTCGTTGTCGTGTAACATTGGGATCCACGAAGATGTTGTAGACTCATTACTCATTAGAAACTCATACTCACAGCAATTTAAACTCATTAGTCCAATAGAACATCTAGATAAGAATGAAAGGCTGTAAATTAGATTTTAAATAACGTGCTCCTACGCCTTCTGGTTAGAGAATCTTTATCCGGAGACTATGTGAAACTAATAGCAAAATAGCTATTACAATTGATGATAAAATAAAAAATTACAACTTCCCACACAAACCAAGGCTGGCAGAAAGTGTGGACAGTCGCCATTTTAAAATCACATCTTGAAAATGCAGACGTAATGGATTACTTGACGGGGCCAGATTCATTCTAGGCAAAATAATTATATTAAAATTAAGGTTCATATATTACTGTTCTATGCCTTTTCTATCTAAAGTATAGAATGCATGACAAATCAATGACCTATTCTGAATGTAATCAAGCCATGTGTAAGAAAATATGAAGGAAACTGACTCGAGACTAAAACAAGAAAATAATTCGAAGGCTATAGAATGGAATAAATAAAGAACATGTAGAGCAAGCAAGAAGAGCACTGCCTTGGTTGCTAAGGTTAGATTCTAAACCCCATTATTACAAAGTGAACTTAACGCAGAATTTAAAGCAAATAATAAAATTATGTAAACCATTGTCAACACAGTACTGGAAGACTTCACTTACGTTTTCAAATAAGATGTTCATCTCGATGATTTTCTTTTTATAAACTAAAATCCAATATTTTTATTTGAACTTCTAATAAACTGAAAAGAGCAATTATTAAGTCCTGGGATAGGCGTGATCGTTATTTATAATGATAGTTTATGTAGAAATAGGCGACAATTATAAGTTAATACAACATATTTACAGATATTTCCAATTTCATGCGGAATTAAAAAATCCAAGATTTTGAAAAATCTTAATTACACGGTTGATTTTTATGGTTTTCACAATATTCCACATCCAAAGCTTCCACTTAAATTTTGCGTCTGGTTACTTTAAAGATGTTTCATTTTTAAAATATCAGTTAAAATAAGAGAAATAATTCAAGCCAGCTATGGGTCGTGGGGGAAAAAACAGGTGAGGCACGTATAACTAAATTTTGAAATGGGGATAGGGAAATGCGTTGCAACTAAAAAATGTTTATTTCTTAGTATCATACATACACTTTGCTGTGCAGAAGTAGTAGTGTAATTGTCAGACATCAAATTTTCAAATAGGTATCTAGATAATAAAATTTTGCTAAACTCACCATAGGACCATGACCATTAAATGTGTTTGTAGTTACAGCCCATCCTCCTAAATTTCTGAGCAGTAAGTGGGTTGATGACTTGATCATTAAAATTTGAAATTGACTTCACAAGTTTTTTTTTTCAATAATGTTATCTATTGAAAAAAAAACTTGTGTGCTAACGCGCACAGCCGTTCCTAGCCCATAGTGTTTCTTAGAAATGTTTTGATTCGTTTGACGGTCGTCATGAGGACCGTACACAAAATAGTTAGCAATTCCACAGATTTACTAAATGTTGATGTTAAATTGTTTTGGATAAATATTTGTAACAGCGGCACAGCCCCACTGTGTTTGCTGTACTGTTGTGTGCTTTCATAAAATCGTCCCGTGCCTACATTACCGAAAGTTTATTTTTTAATTTTAAGTAAGTTACGTTTGCAAACAGGTTACACACAATTTTGATGTCTTCATTTGGAAAGACGGCTTGATATACACCAAATTTTTCAGTTTTGTATAATTTGCAACAGTTAGGTATACATCGAAACTAAAACGTTCGTGAACCTGTATAGTTAAGGTATCACAGATATCCTTGGAGTCCTTCTTATTAGTAAATTTCCGTTTCTTTCTGCGACTCGCTATGATCGTTGTAGATTCTTCACCAGTTAATTTACCAAATTCTTGATTAATTTGTATTTCTATATTGTCTCTAATATTTTGAATAACTGTTGAAAAAGTTACCAGATTCTTCTTAAGTTCAAGTGCATCTATAGCTCATTCAGGGAAATAATGGTTGCACGTCACCAATCTAGAGAAGTCTATTGCCAATTTAAATCCATAAGAAAGAAAAAAGTTCAAAGCACTCTCTTTTCTTCTTCCTCTAATCCTATTAGAATAGGATAAAAATACGATGAACCGGTGGATCACATTCTGTGAATTCGCTGTCAAGATAACATTTAGGTTTGTGGTACTGGGTAGTGCTGCCGACCTAACACAATTTTCTGTGTTGCTTTTTCATTTACAGTTTTATCGATTAACAAAAGGCAAAATCGGGTATTTTAGTGTTGATGTGGCAACATTGTAACGTGAATGCGCCATAGATTTTGATGATGAACAATCATTATTTTCCTGCATGAGTTATAGTTGCCTGCCTTGCAGCTGATCAAAGAGAATGTCGCAGTGAGACATTATTTTATTTAAGAAAAACAACCAAAATTTAAAATTATCATCCACCAAATAATTGATTAACCCCTGAGTTTGATTAATAGAATTTTTATCTGACTCGGCGTCCATAATTTCTTCTAGGCATGTTTGCAATTCTTCTTTCTAAATGTAAACAGTATTCACACATTTAGACGTAAAGTTCCATCTGGTAGGGTCCGCACGGGGTAGACGCTTTTTCAAGACGCTATCCAAAACAGCTGTCCTTTTGGATGATCGAGGAAAGAATGCGGGAAATGCAAACAGATTTGTAAAAAACATTTTTACACCTTTTTCTATTGTACAACACCTTTTAATTATTAGATTTAATTGGTGATTTTTTATGACATTTCGGTCCTCAAATGTTAATGTAACATTATTTCTATTTATATATTGCACTGAATTCATCTTCACTAGACTTCACTAGACAGAACCGAAAATACATTAATATAAAATCTGAAATTATTTTTTTCACATTATTTTAATTTTTTTAGGTATGGCATATGCCTACGTGCCCTTATGGACCAACCGCCACTGAATTCAAGAAATTTATTTTCGTTCAAAACTGTTCTAATAACTACACTTGAAAATTTCAAATTTTAACATACAATTGTCAAAATATCTCTTCTCTCCAAATGAATTTTATTAAATTGTAGATTTTATCTTCTTCCAAGTATTAAATTAAGCCTAAAGATTACGTTAAAGTTAAAGGAGCTTAGACGAACGAGTAGGTGTTTATTACACTCCAAAAATAACGTCAATGTAGCCAAGCAAAATAAGAGAAAAATAAACTTTGTACAATTCGGTTCACCTGTTGCATTTTATATAATTCATTCTCAAAGAAATACTATTTTTAATTAAGAGGTTCAAACAGAAATGTTACCTTCTTTATTTAAAAAGTTTAAATTAAAATTTAAATCATTTCCACCTGGTTTTTTGGGTGGATGTCTCATAAAGGAGAAATATTTTTTAACATTCATTAAATGCAATAAGCAAAAACTGTGCTTTTGTTTTTCCATATTATAGAATTGTTCATTAAATAATTTTGTTTTAATAATAATAATAAAATTCGATTACTTTATTATTGAATTGAAATTTGTAGATTTTACAGATTTTCCGTACCTTTTTAATTCTTGATAATTTTTACTAATGCCATTAATAGCATTTCTTAATAAATCTTCAATAAGATTTAATCATTTATTTTTCAAGAATATTTTTATTTTTCCTGATTTAATTTTTTGATTTATATTATTTATTTTATTTTCCTATTTTTTATTGTTCTATTCCTATTCCTATTATTGTCTTTTCAAAACGCATTTCAGTTGGTCTGTCTTTGTGCAATTTTTTAATTTAATAACAGTTTACCCACTGTCTCATCTTTATTTCATATAATGAGCAAATCAGCTTTTTAAAAAATGTTTTTATGTAGCATTACAACATGTTATTTCTAAAAGTAATGTTCTTATTCTTCTTTTGTTATGTCTGGGTTTGGAAATCGCAACTTTTTTTAATGTAGTTTAATTTTTAACGCAATATTACTTAATGTTTAATATTAGGTATAATAGTTTTCTTATAAGAGTGGGAACTTAAAAATATATAAATGAAAAGCATGGATTAAAGAAAATAGTTATTTACATTTGACCACACACATGAACTTTAGACATTATTTTAGACTGAACGACGACTTTCGTTATGAATAATAAGTTTGTTAACCTACCACCACCACCACTATGACATAAGAAAATACATTATTTCTAAACATTGTTTTATTATAATACAATTTATTATTACTTTGTTTCTTTGATAATTTCTTCGGACACAAATTTCCCCATTTTCTCCAGTAGCTGCAAAAACCCCAAAAAGGGAAGTTTTAATGTCTGATGCAAAAATATGTCGCTTCTAAACGTTTTGTGTACTGACTTGTAATTTCCATACGTTTTTCATAAGTGTAGAATCTCTCCAAACAGTAAATTGTTCAATTCATTGCATCAAATTGTAAGTTATGTCAGACTAATTTGTTAGATGTGTTAGACTAATTTTTCTGAATTCAAACTAAGAAGTAATTAATTTATTTTTTCTTCGATTGTAGATTGATCTAGAAATAGGTAAAATATGTAAATGACGAAAGGGTTACTTACCGTTCTCGTCTCTAGACTAGGCTAAAACACGACCTTTTAGACTTAAGTTTCAGAGTGACTAACGAGCAGCACCTTTCATTCTGAAATGTTAACCAAACAGGAATTTAATGATTTTGTAATTTTAATATGAAAAAAACAAAATTTTAATGTTTGACCAAGCATTCTTGCGAGGTTTTAAAGACATTATAAAAGATTTAATATATCAATTATCAAAATATTGACTGCCTTTTAGTTACATCATAAATATCTTTTACGAGGTTCCAAAAGACACAACAAATACAATAGTATAAATATTAGCAAAATATACATAATTTTCATATTTTTAAAATTGGTATCTAAGTCAAACGAAGGCATTAATAATATTAGACATATTAGCAAAACCCTTGTACGCGACCAAACAGAAAGCCTGTTATTCAAGAATTTTCAGAAAAATGATCTACACTATTTACAATATAATTATATAAAAATATAAGAATTATAGCCAGGTTTATTTCATATTGATAATTTTCGTTGGATTAATTCCATACCATTTTGATATATCCTTAGAGTATTCAGCTAGGTTCTTAATAATCTGATGCACGGTGTGATCAATCGTATATACAAGGCGTGGTCGTTGATAACAGATTTTGTGGCAGGCAGAGGTGGCAGAGGTGGGCGCGTGTATGTTAGGTTAAAAATTTATATAGACATAAATGGAACTGAATGTCTTTGATTTTATTTTTAAAAACATATTACAAACACAAATCATAGACATGAAGATGCAGTTAAAATAATTACAATCAATACATAATATAGAACACCTACATTTTCAGAAACATCTACACAAATCATGTATATAAAAATCAAAAATAAAATAGATAAAATATATTTTCTTAGTGAAATTTTTATTCGATCAACATAAATGATCTCGCTTTAATATTACTAAATTAGAGACTATATATGTACATTGTTTTCTATTAAGACGAGATTCGAATAAATTGAAGACAACCACAGATCTGACTGATAGAGTACTTATATTAAATTTTCCTTTTTGCCCCAGTAAATTTAAACATATACTTATAAATTTAATAAAATACAAAGACGAGATCTGATCTAATATATACGTTAGCTTATAAGTAATATGCACATAATAGGAAACCCGCTACTGTTGCCAGAGTGAATATGCGATTCCAAACACCTACAGGTATTATAACTGAAATGAAACTATTTTGTTAACGTAAGAATTAACGAGGCTGATTTTCTGTTCTATAATGTTTAAAAGGGAATGTTTATTGAATTTTGGGATTATTAAATCTAAAAAGGTGGATTTTCATAAATATCAAATTCTAATTCAATGACATACCTTATTATACATAGACCTAAGAAGTTAATTAATGGTATGGTCCTTTTCTATTTCTGCTTTAAATATAATCTTCCGAAGTGTGTTGTTAATGTAATTTAAGTATTTTTACCGATCCGCTGTACCTCGGGTACCATATATCAAAATACTACTCATACACTTAATCTAAAAAAAATGTTTTCTTTGCACTATTAGTATTTAGAAAGTTCGCTATTTGAAAATATTCTTGTTGAAGTGAAAATAATCTTCACTAACGCATACATTAAAACGTGAACGATTTAATCTGTAATTATCTTACTAAGCAACTTATAGAAGCAAAGCCTCCTATATCAAGATAATTTAATAGATGATGTTTTTGAAATATTAACTTTTATATATATATATATATATATATATATATATATATATATATATATATATATATATATATATATATTGAGCAGAGGATTTCAATGAGAGAGGATACCGCCAGGGAGGTGGAACGGCGTGTTAAATGTGCCTAGCAGACATTTGGCAGGCTCAACATTGTGTTTAAGAGCAGACTCCCACTTTGCCTGAAAAGAAAAGTCTTCGTTTAGTGCGTCCTACCCATTATGACATACGGAAGTGAAACCTGGACACTCATATCGCAATCAATTCAAAAACTTCGAGTAACACAGAGGAGAATAGAAAGATGTATGCTTGGCATTACAGAAAACCTTGCGCATGGATCAGGAAACAAACGAAAGTGTGTGGCATCATTGGAAGGGTAAAGCAATTGAAATGGAGATGGGCAGGCCATATAGCGAGGCGATGGGACGGCAGATAGATCAAAGCAATCCTGGATACCGAGCCATAAGCCTCACTAAGCAACTTATAATGGCAAAACTGCAAATAAAACCTTAGGGATCCCTTACATGAAAAATAACTTGTAATATCGTCCCTTAAAATTTTGTTTAAGTCCCAGTTTATTACAATTTATGCCCCCTTAACTTTAATCAGTAATTGATGTGATAAAAGCCGTTATTGACATGTTACACAGCGCTTTCCCCCTTTTATTTTTAGGGCTACTTTGAAGCTTCGGCCTTGTTTTAGTTGGGATGGATAGAACTCAAACTTAAAGAAAACTGCCAATGCCATCCATTAAAATAAAATGTATAATCCAAAAGCTGTAAATCTCTATAAAATGAGACTGCCGTTATTAATATCGATCAACGGATTGTCAAGCGCTTCAAGTAACAGTACCTTTGGTCACCTCCTCACCAAAACACGATGGAACAAAGAGCTAATATGAAAGTTTGTTTCAAGTTCGGTAATATTTTTACTCAAATCGGTAATATTTTCGATAATATTTTTACTCAAATGTGATATATGTGATAGCGATATAAGTGAATCCAGAACTGTTGTGATGCTTCAAAAGGCGACTCAAAACCAGTCCGACCACAAAACAAAAATTGCGATGAGTTGGTGAAAAAGTCCTTGAAATGATCGCCTACAGTGCGCATTTGATTGTGAGGTAGATAATAGAGGAATTAAATACGACCAAATAAATGATTCACGAAATTTTGACAAAGGGTTTAAATAGGCAAAAAGTTTGTTCTCGACCTGTTCCTCGGGTCGGGATATAGCCAGATGGAACTACACATTCTTGAAATCGAGTGTAACTAGAGACGAGACTTAGTGCTTCAAATATGATCCTCAAGCAAAGCTTTAAAGTGCTATGTGGACGTCCCCAGGCTTTCCGAAATCGAAAAAATTGCATATCCAGAAGTCACGAGAGATGACAATGATGATCTGTTTTTGCGATTCTAAAGATATTATACTTCGGCAATTTGTTCCACAGAACCAAAATATAACTGGCAAATCTTATCTGGGTGTTATAGAGTGTTTGTGGAAGAGAATCGTTCGAGCAGCGAGTACTAAATATCGAGCTCCGGGAAGTTGATTTTTGTTGCGCGATTATGCACCATCTCACAGGATCATCGTTGTTCGTGATTTTTGCTTCAATATCTTCCGTATTCGCCTGATTTATTTCCGTGTTATTATTTCCTTTTCCCGAAACTAAAACTGGCTGTGAAAAGAACGTTTTATGACAGTATTACACAAGTCCAAAAGACCATGACGAAATCATTAGGGCGATTTCGTAAAACGTCATAAAAACTTTATGTTAGCATTGGCTGAACATGTCCAGCGATGTATTGATGCTGAAGGCATGTATTTTGAATAAAAAGAAATAATTTTGGAAAAAAAGGTATTTGTTTTGTTTCTAATTAAAAAGTTGCGTTATTTTTCCGACATACTGTATATTCACATTTCAACATTTAAACATTTATTTTTTTTTACTTATAATGGTAATATATTTGCCTAAATGCCAACTATATAGGTTGTAAACACTTGTCAAGGTAAAAGTTGTATCAAAAAATACTTCATAAGCTTTCAAAAATTAGAATCATTTTAAACTAATTCCATAACGATATAAAAATACAATACTTTTGGTCGTTTAAAAAAATCTAAAGTATCGTGTGAGATGTAAAAATTGCCGACGATAATACATCGGCATCAATCAAGCCATTTAATGTTCTCCAGTTTATTATTTATGCGATAAAATTAAATTTCATATATTTGCTTTGATTACCAGTAACGTGTTTCCTTTATCAAATTGACTAACCTCGTCTTGCAAACATTATATCATCAGTTTGTATGTCATTAGTTATAGTGTTATATATTTTGTTATATTCATGATATTTTTATATTTATATTAAAAATATTTTGACTACGTATCAATTTAAATTAACCATATCGTTCGTTTTCTCAGAAAGCGTCCTAACTGACAAAAATTTAGGAACTATTTATAGATTTCTTAGTGTTATAACCCGATGTCTTATAATCTATGCAATATACACCACAATTTCCTCGACCTAGTTGCAAAAGCAAAATTAGCTGGGCATTTTTAAATCAGTTAGATCACTTCGTGAAAAAGGCAATCTGTTTATGTAATATATCGGTCAATAAGTTCCCGGTTTGACATATATGTTAGATAGTGTCACTTACGAAAAATCCTTAACAGTGGTCGATTATGCTAATGTTCAAAAGCATGTGTCAAAGTTTTATAACAATTTGTCTACTAGTTCCTGACTTGTGATTTAAGTGACGCCACTTTTATTATTTTCAAAAGAATACAAAAAAGAATTTTGTGTGTTGATTAAGCATTTCTTTTTGATGAAGAAAAATATCGCTAAAGCAAATCAATGGCTTAATAAACATTACTCGGATTCTGCCTCTGGAAAATCAACCATAATTGATTGATATGTTGAATTGAAATATCACCGTACAAGCACTGATGACGCTCTGGACGTCCAAATGAGGTGGTTACACCTTCGGAAAAATGTACAAAATATTTCGCAGACCGTAAATTAAAACTACAAGAGATAGCTGATATGAAGATATTGGAAGGAAGTGTTTACACCATTTTGCATGAACTACTGGAAATCGAAATAGTTACCGCGATTACTCATAGTCGACCAAAAATAACAATGTATTAATCATTCTGAGCATTGTTTGAGGCTGTTTATACAAAATATATTTTTTTTTGTATGTTTCGCCTCTCGATGTTCAGGCTCGTCAGACTACCGACATATGCTCTCTTTGGACAACGTCCAGTGAGACAACAGTAGCTGAGGAGAGTGTTACATACATCCAGCTGCTGAATTCCACAATTTCATGTGGAAACATATGCCCTCCAATTAAAGGGTTGGGTGGAGCTCTCCTCTAGTCAGGCACCTAACAAAATGTTCATTTGAGCGGAGACGCAGGTAGTTGTGTGTTCCACATAAAATTGTGAAACCCAGCAGCTGGGTGTATGGAACACCCAGCTACTGTTGTGTCTTTGCACCATGTTTAAAGAAATCTTCCATTGTATATATACGCCGGGAAGTCGGCGAAAGTATGGGTGGTTGACTGAAGTGATGGGTGGTGAGTAAGATCTCCCTATTCTTGACGAGAGAGCATATGTCGGTAACCTGAAGAGCCTGAACATCGAGAGGCGAACAATTCCAATTGAAGGAATGGGTGGGGCTCGTCCTCAGTCAGGCATCTAACAAAATTTTCATATATATATATATATATATATATATATATATATATATATATATATATATATATATATATATATATATATATATATATATATATATATATATATACTGGACTTTCATGTTCTCAAAAAAAGTCGGAGCTTTCCGCCAAATTTCCACACAAAACACCTACATACATTGACAGCTTCAACATCAACACTCTGATCCAACCAGGAAAACTTAACAACATAACATCAGAACTGAACAGGCAAAAGATACTTGTATTTGCCCTACAAGAAATATGCATTACGGATGAGGATACGGTGGACTATGGGAACTATCGCATTTTCAAAAACAGGACAAACGAGTCGCCAGGAGCGCTCCACTTCTGGGCATGGCCTTTGTAGTACACAAAGAGATTGTTAAGTCTATTAAGGAAATCACCCCTATAAACAATAGACTAATGACAATGCGCATATTGTGCGTCAATAAAAAATACACCATGATCAACGTACATACCCCCACAAATACGGACAACAAGAAAAACCCCAAGTCTACAGAGAAACTCTAGGTAATACTAGAGAAGGTAATGGCAAAGGTCCCAAAGGATGACATTAAAATTTTAGTGGGCAACTTTAATGCACAAATCGGTAGAGAAAAAAATCCATCAGAAAACCATCCCTAGCAAATTCCCCGCAAAATTCCCTGGTCACAAATTTACCAACAAGAATGGCACAAGACTCATCGAACTATGCCAACAGAATAACCTAAAGATCATGTCAACATCCCTCAGAAAATCTCCACGAAAACAGAATTGGTGAATTGGTGAATTCCAGATAGACCACGTTACGATCTCATACCCAGAACAAAGAGAGATCCAAGATGTCCAAGTCCGCAGGGACGCAAACATAGAGTCAGGCCACTACCTAACAACAGCTTTTTGAAGAGACTCGAAAACAGACCGCAAAAGTTATAGTACATGAAGGAACAACTAGACTCTATAGAGGAGAATTTCCGCAATTATAACACGAAAGACTTTTATAGAACTTTCGCAAGAGAAATCCTTGGATACATACCAGAAAATCTTTGCTTCAGAAAGCGGAATGGGAGATTAGCACTAACCAATCAGGATAATTGTCAGGAGATGGCACACTATTTCTCTGATCTTCTCAATTGCCCTGAATGCGACACAAGATTCCTCAAGAAAAATTGTATTAATACCCACTCAGAATCACCACCTCCAACACAGGAAGAGATTCACAGGCACATACATGAACTGAAGAATAACAGGACATCCGGTGAAGATGGTATCACCGCGGGATTATTGAAAAACCTCGGACCAAATTCACTGCAGGAACTCACGCAAATTATCACAAACATCTGGCAAACAGAAAAATTACCAGATAAATGGAAATTTGCTCTTATCCACCCGCTGCCCCAAGTCACTTACAAAATTCTCTCAGTATGCGTTCTCCAGAGAACACAAGAATCACTAGAACACAAAATTGGCGATTACCAGACAGACTATCATCCTGGTCGCGCTCATACACTGAATAACTCTTTAACTTTAAAATAATATTGAAATATAAAGCTATCAGAAACGTCCCAATAATCTGCACGTTTGTGGACTTCAAGAAGGCATACGACTCCATCGACCGAAAATCTCTATTCAGCATCCTAGAAGAACAAGCACTCGACCCCAAAACACTACGATTGATCAAGCAGACACTGACCGACACAACCTTTAAAGTGAAATTTATTGGAGAAATTTCCGAACCCTTTCTGATTAATACCGGAGTAAGCCAAAATTGGTTATCCAGACTCCTCTTCAACCTGGTACTGGACAAAGTCATAAAGGAATGGGAAAAAAACTGAAAAATCAAGGACATAGAAATCCCATGCCTAGCTTTCGAAGACGACCTAGCCATACTCGCAGACAATGAAACAAGGACAACCAAACAGATAGAAGTCCTCAAAAAATATGCAGAGAAAGTTGGCCTACAAATCTCTATTCAAAAAACCGAATTCTCCTGCTCAAAATTAGATATCCAAAATTTGAACACCAAGTACGGCAAGATAAATAGGGTCACACACTTCAAATACCTGGGCGAGATCCTTGAACCCATAGGAGCGAAAATAGCACAGAAGACTCTATTACAAAAGATGAAGAGGGCATGCGGCAAAACATATAACATCTATAATAAGAAATGCATATCCACACACGCAACAATAAGACACTACAACACAGTAATCAAACCAGAGGTACTATACGCAAGCGAGACACTTATACTCAACACAAAAACCGGCATAAAAAAACATACTAAAAGAAGAACGTAAAATTATGAGGAAAATTTTCGACCCAAAACTAACAGATGAAGAATGCAGTAGCGGCGGACATAAGAAAAAGAAGGTTAAAATTCTATGGACAGATCAGTAGACTCCCACCAACAAAATTCTTATATACATACAAGGGGTCAAGTCAAGAGTACCATTGATCGCACAAGTCAGAACTAATCGTGGAAAGGCATAAATGGACCCGACAGAGATTGAGGACAGGAGTACGTACATAAACAAAATACATATGTGGAACGTCGCATCAGAGAGCGAAGTTTCCGGGACATCGTTGACAAGGTAGACGGAGGAGAGAAAGAAAGTCCACGAAGAAAGGATGAGAGAGCTGTGGAAGATCAGAAGGAACACTCAAAAATGAGTCGGAATCCGACCGACGGTTGCCGGGCCGGTTGCGTGATCCAACCGGGTCTATATTATATACAACAACTGATTTCAAATAAGGGTGATTACGACTTTAGTTTTGTATACGTTACTTATGGTACATAAAATCTGTATAGTTTAGCTGGATGATTTGAGTAGTTGAGAAAAAACCTTAGATAAAACTGATCCTAATACACATTACATACAATAAACTTTTCAAAAGACAAAGCTCAAACCACAACTTATCACAAAAGGTACTAACCTGATTTCAATGGCACTAAACATTATCACATTTATCCAAGCTGTTAATCAGGCAGTTTAGCTGTTTATCAGGTTGTCTATGGAATTTTTAACAATAACAGTTCTTAACAATCTTTCCTCTTACTTTCTTTAAAAGCAATTGGTTTGCCATCAAGCAATAAAGAAATTGTTCTTTCTAAATCATCTTAATAATTGATAAGTGTTTTTAATACAAGTGTATTTTGTAGAAATAAAGCCTTTATGATATATTTTATAATTTCAGCAAAAGTCATTTATGAATTACATACTTAAATAAAGAAGATACTGTAAAAATCATATACTTCAATGCGCAGTTGTTGGACATCATATGTTTATGTTGACTTAAATTTTTGTGTCATTTTAATGACACAATAACAAATTTTTAATGACAAAGAATATCTGATTTTTTTATTAAAATAATTGAAATAAATTTCATAAATATCGCTGTCTCCTAACTCATTATCAATTTATCCGTTGAAATGGACGATGTCAACATCGTGATGGAATTTAACAATATTAAATACCTCAGAGCAGTGCAAAATTAGGATGTTTATCCTTAGAATTTTATTAAAAATGTATTAGCAACATTGACATTTTATATATTTAGTCCAAATTGCCTTATGTTTATACAAAAAAATTTAATTTACAAATTAAATTACCTTTATTACAAAAAATTAGCATATATTTTATAAAGGCACTACAGCAGTATTCAGATATCAATTTCAAATTTTAAATGATAATAAAAATAAAATAATAAAATGATAGTTAAATGATTATTATTCAAAATACACTTGACTTGCAAGCTTCATCAAATGTACGAGAGGTAAAGTGAGACTAACAGTATTGCGGTTAATGGATGACTTAATGGGCACTTAATTGAAAAGTTAGCAAACTAAAAATTCAATTTCGAACGGGATTATTTTTGAAATCTTAGAACCACTACCACCTCAACACCTGCGGGTATTTATAGGGAGGACTAAGTATTTAGCCCCTCCAGCATTTATCACAGTAAAGAAATTTTCAGAGCAATACACCGCATTTCCTTTAACTCATTTTCCTGTTTCACCTCCTGTATAGGGTTTCAATACCACGAAAAGTAAAAAGGAGAAAGGGGAAAGCAAAAATAATCTTCAGCAACACTATTTTCTTCTACGCCCTCCCACTTTTAAAGCTCACGAGCCGCCACTGGTAGTAAGTGACTTATCTAGGTAATTTTAAAATATGAAGAAAGAACCATGTGAATACGAAAGGAGATATTTGATCATAAAAATTATGGAAATTATATATATGTATATTACGTATACTTTGTACATGTATAATATATTTGTATATTATGTATATGTATATAATATCATATATTATGCTAATATTTGTATTGCTAATATTGTATCAGACAATGTAAGTTTTGTTAAATATATATAAAAATTTGACAAAAATATTTTAGTTCATTTTGTTCTGTATTTAAACAGTGATGAATTGCAAACAAAAATAGTAAAACAAAACATTTCAAATATAATGATAACGGTGCACCTTAAATTAGATGGATGTCAATGACACCTTAATTTACGATGTTGCATGAACAATAAAAAATTTTTTGCAAGTAAAGAACTCTAAAATATCCCTTTCGATAATGTAATGAAATCGTTGTAACAGTAACTATCAGGTAAAATATATTTAGGCTTTTTACATTACATGATAATCATAAATGGGAATTTATATTTTGTTAATTGTAACTTACTTAAACTAAGTAACAATGTAATTTACAGACTAAACTTGGATGTAAATGAGAGGACTAAAAAAGCTATTCAAACTTGCATCTTTTCAATTCATGATTTCTAATATATTATTAATATAGGTTAATAACAAGTTTAAGCATATCAAAACTTGAATTTAAAAAATATCTTTGAATCGAATATAACGTGTTTTGTCGAAAGTTAAGCTTATAGATCCTGGGTCGATTTTTACGTAACTCCTGTAAGATAAAAGTTTGGATGTTTGGTTTTTTCTACTTCTTTTTCATAAAATCCAATAAAAATTATTTGTCCTGTCTTGTAATGAGTAATCGGTATTGCTGGTGTTAGTTATGTTTTTCCTATCTTGAAAACCTCAGTATTTATCAAGTTGTTTAGGTATTTATTCAGCTGTTTAGATGTTAATCAGGTTGTTCAGGCTATTTAGCTGTTTATATATTTGCTTTTTTTTTTACTATGTTTATCTTACTATTTAAGTATTTATCTAGGTATTTATCAAGTTATTTTGCTGTTTATCGTTCAAATTCATTAAAATCGTAATAAACCATATACATATTCAATCGTAATACATCTGTTACATAAAATTAATTATGAGTAGTTCCAACAACAAAATTACTTCAACAATGAGTATCATTTTTATTGTATGATTATCATCTTTGTATTTGAATGAATAAATCACTTGCGAGGTTTTATGAATGCTTCAGCATCTATATCAATCAGGATGTCAGGATGCCGGAGATGTGCGACAATCGGCGTAGACTGATGAAGGAGATTATAATTAATGGCCGTGGCCTAGCAAAGGCGGTATTAAACTTGATTCCGAAGGGAGGATGCTTGCAAAAATTATCTGAAAGTTTTTCTGGGACAGGGTAGATAGGAGGTCTCCAGAAAGGACAACACCAGGAGCCTCGCGTCTCATAGAGTCGCAAACCACCAGAGCATGGGACCAGTTAGAGGGACCCTACATGGGGGAGGAATTCTCGAAGATTCGCCATTCTGCAGATGGTTGTGAGAAAATCTACAACGACCAACCCTGAAGACATAACCACTTCACCAGACGGGAACGCTCACATTATGGGAAAAATAATTCTTCAAAAAGTTAGGTTTGATGGGATATAGTTTGGAGGAGTGGTCAACCATATCCCAGTCAAAGTGCATCATCCCTCTCACCCGCAAAGCTATATGAAAGAATGCATAATTTTGATCAGAAACTTTATATATGTTTTCAATATATTCATTACATTTGCTGTAACCGTGAAATGCAAAGTTTCTTGAATAGTAATTAGTTTCAATATATGAGAATGTTCTAGGATAAAATAGCTCTTTAAATACCTTTTATATAAGTGACATCGACATTTTAAATAGAAATATTAAGAATAAAAATCGAAAACCAACCACGATACTTATTTTTTATCTGATAGACTCTGAGTGTAACATTGAATCCTTATTTGAAGAACAATTATTTGTTTTCATATTTAAACAGCATACATTAGTCATGATACAGGATCGATAAAAAAAACAAAATAATTTGTTCTTATGACGTTTACAATTTTCTTTAAAACTTTTAACTTCTAATTTCATTAATTAAGCCTCGTGTATGATAAGTGGACTAGGTTTTGATAGGTGCAGTTCAAAATACTTTTACAGCCTCTTTTCAGGTAGACCTAAGAATGTGCTTTTAATATACATATAATATACAAGTGTTTATAATTATTTATTGCATGATGTTAATTACTCTTCTGCATACCCTTGCATTGTCGCAATAATTAGTTAAATCAGGCAAAAGAACGAGCTTTTGTGAGACTATAATTATCTCGTTTACCATAATTGCTGCGAGAACAAATAATTATATTTTCCCTTGTTACGGAACTCTCAACTAAAATTATAAAGGACTGGAATTAATTGATATCTAGACAGTTTATTTAATGATAATATATATGCATTTGTAATTCTATTATGATTTTTTTTTCCAAAGTTATTCGATGTAGGTAGTTTTATTCGAAATAATTTTAATAGCTGTGATTTGTTTTTATTTTTATGTCAATGTATTTTGGAAAACATTTCAAAAAATAATGATGAACAACATAATAAATAATATATGTTCTACAAGTTTTAAGACTGATAACAACCAGCCAACCACTGGCATGAAAAACAACTGGTTAAGATTGTTGTTTTGTTTGTTCCAAAACCTTTTTTTTGAAAAACAGAACTGGCTTAGAAAGTATAGGAAACAGTAATTGATGTAATTCATTTCACCAAACAAGTTTTGGAGTAATATAAGGCTCGGAATTTACATTTAATTAATAAAAATTATAAGGAAAAATGAGGCATCAAATTCAGTATTTACTATAAACCAATAAAACTGCCGGACCGGGTAAAGTATACCGCTAAGTATATCAGTAATTTAATATTTATCATAAGGCAAATGACTAACAAATTAAAGAAAAATGAAATAAACATATATGTCTGTTTTATAGATTTGCTAGAGTGTTGTGACAGAGTAAAACAAATTATGTTTGCAAAAGTTTTGGAAAGGCAACGTGTAGAGAGACAAATGATACAATTCATTAAAATCATATACTGAAATAACTAATAAAGGTATTAAAAATCTGCAAAGAAAAATGTGCTAAAATGTTAATCGGAAACTGGAAAATAATTATGATACATAATAATTAACTGTATTTTTAAATATAAGTAGAACGACTAGGCAAACTATGTCTCGTTAGATCACTAGAATAAAAATTCATCCACATTCTAAGAACGGTTTCGTTCTTTAAGAACTCACCAGTTAAGATTGGATGCATTTCACTCGAAGTAATCGAACCAGACCCAGTCGTCTTTAATTATATATTTATAGATAGACGTTATACGGTAACGCAACCTAGTGGTGAAAGAGCTATTAGCATATTCTGACCTTTAACTTTCTACAGATGGCACGGCTACTTGCTAGGTTTCAATAAAAGAGAAGAAAGGTTCTGTCTACATGATCATACTAATTATCAATATATAATAATTAACTGTATTTTTAATAGAGGTAAATACGACTAGACGAACTATATCTGGTTCGATTACTAGGAGAAAAAAATCATCCATATCTTAAGACCGGTTTCGTCTTTAAGAACTCATCGGTTAAGTTACCAGACCCTGTCATCTTTAATTCCGAAAATCGGATAATATATGTGAACGTTATACGGTAACGCTACTTAGTGGTGGGTGTGCTACTACTAGGTTTAAATAAAAGAGATGCAAAGTTATGTCTACTTGATCTTACTAATTATCAATATATAATAATTAACTGTATTTTTAAATACAGATAGTGGAGCCTCGCTCAGTTGGGCCTAAATCAGGCTCACCAACTGAGCTGTTAGCGGGCAAGGTGACTGGAACGGAATCCCGCTGAAGCCCCCAGTTGGTTGTGGTATTTTTGAACCACTTCTCTACTTGGCCTGGCTGAGCATCTCTGAAAGTTCGCGGTTGGTATGCGAGCCTTCACAGTTGCTGCAGGTGGCTTGAGATTATTGATCATTTTTACATTCCCGAGAGGGATGATGGCCACACCTAACACAGACCGGATCTGCGGGACACTTTTTTGCAAAATGGCAAAGTTAGTTAGTTAGGCAGTTAAAGCACTTCAGAATTCGGTTATTCGCCTTCTGTGATTGAATCTCACCTCCTGCTGGAAGAGGCGCTTGATGTTGAGAATCTCACGTGGAACTACAACCTGTACCATGGCCATATCATTGCCTTTTTGGTTATCCACCTTTCGACATGGATTGGGTTATAACCTATGTCTGAAAGTTCCTTAGCAATTGAAGGAACGGGGATAGTCTCCAATGCACCTCTGATGATAGCGCCAATGTTGTCTTCCTCAGGGGTGCAAAACGAGTGGTACTTATAGTCTCGCTCATCCAGTAGACTTGTGGCGACTCTGTAGTCGTCGGAATTAAGGGGTCTAATCATGACCCTATTAGGTTTGGTTATTAATTTTCTTTAGTTGGTGAAGAACTATCGGCGGTACTTTGACTGATTTCAGTGTCTTAGGCATCTCTGTTTCCTTTCGTGGTGCGTTTTTGGTCTGTGTCTGGCTTCTTGAAGAATGCGGCTTGCGATGCACTTTATAAAGCCTGGAAATCCTCTTGGCCCGTCTTTGCAGTTCATTTCGCAGGCCCCTTTTTATTTTTGGGACTGCTGCTGCAGTCGGAGTCTAAGGCTGACGTCCAACCTTCTTCGGATAGGTCTATATCGGACCTGTAGAATGGAAAGTAATATTCCACGACGATTTATTTTCTTTCTTTTTCACTATCTAATGCTTTGACAAAAGCATCAAATTTTTTAGAAACCTGGCTTAGTTTTTCCCTCAATTGTTTGTTTTCTTTTTGGACCTTATCCAAATTCTCCCTTAATTCCAAATTCTTGTTACGTAACTCATTGAGTTCTGCAGAAGAAAGATTTCCCATATCTTGTTAGTAACGCATCTGGCCTTCTAGGTCATTGATGCACTTATCTTTATCATCTAGTGAGCGTTCGAGCGCTTGAAAATCCTCTCTCGTGATGGTGAACCCCGAAGGGTCCGCCATCACCCCGTTTTGCAAAGTAATCGAACCAGATCCAGTCATCATTAATTCCGAAAATCTGACAATATAGTTGAACGTCTTAAAACGTACCGCTTTTAAGATGCGGATACATTTTTCTTTCAAGTAATCGAACGAGACATTGTTTTTTAATTGTTAATTAGTACGATCAAGTAGACAGAACTTTGCTTTTCTTTAAATTAAAATAATATTTTAATGGGCATTATTTGCTGATAATATTAGACTAATATCATAAATGAATAAACAACCAAAGAATATAAATTTCTATCAAACGAATCTCAAAAATGTATGCGGTACTTAGTACTGGGAAAACAAAAAATATGATCTTATCAACTGCAAAGTATCAAATTAAAAAAAAAATTGGGTTTTTTATTTTTGTCACTTGCCGATTGCTTGAGGAGCATACGCACAATAGCATAAGAGCGAATGTGAGTTTTCCTTTAGAAAACCCTAAATCAGAAATGTAAAGTGTTGAATATGATGCTCTGTGGCAGTGGTAAAAAATCTGAAATGTCCTTTCGACTTACAAAAACTTACAAAAACTATTTTATAACTTCCCACTGAATTCTTGTGGTAACGTGAAGAAAATATTCACATATTCGTTATTTTTAATTGAGACTATGATTTATATTAATTGTATGGTAAACTGACGAATCAACCACATTCGATAGTTTGTATTGTTGCCTTCCTGCATTATAACCGTTAAACATCTGTAAAGTATTGAGTGTTGTAAATATATCGACGTTCATCCAAACTTAGCATTAATTGACATGTATTTCTGAGTCCAGCCATTAACAAATAAAATCAAATTCTTCAGTTTAAAATTAAAGCTAAGTCAAAAAATATTAAATTGTTATATCTATAAATATCTATAAATATCTATGAAAACTTTTGTTAAACAATCGGTTAATTCGATGAAGGTCAAAATTATCAACATTAATTAATTAACAAACGCAAACCGCAAAAGATCGAAAAATTAAACTCCGAAAAAGTTTCCAGTCAAAAGTACTTCTATTAACAACCAACGCCCCTTAATATGACCAAACCGAAGCATAGAATCATTAAATTTGGAGTAACTTTTACAAATTATATTCTAACACAACAAAATTTGTCAAATAAAATACTAAATTAATACTGCTAATAAGAAATGAAGCTCGTTTTGCTATTATTACATCAAAATATTGTGACCTTTTATTTTCTCTTTTGAAACAAAATAAAAAATATATAGATCACAGCGACGGCAGCTGTTCGCCGGGAGCACCGGGAAGAAGGTCCAAGACAGAATGAAGCCACGACAAAAATTGAACGCCACCCGGTTACTTCATATATCGGAAAAGACCCTGGAACCGGGAAGGGGTCTATCCTAAATAAAACGGTTTACTAGAATTTTATACCTATATATATATATATATATATATATATATATATATATATATATATATATATATATATATATATATATATATATATATATTACAAAAGCACACTCAAAAAAAAACGACACAAAGCACATAAAAAAAGGTATAACTAAAACTATCAAACAAAAGACACGGGAAGGTTTAGGGAAGGTGGTTCTCCAAACCTTACCGTGAAAGAAATCAAAAATCAAATAAACAGCTCTAAATTACACCAGCTGGTCTCTATGTCCCTATACTTACAAATTAGAGGTTATTTCCTCTAATCTGACAATAGTAAAAAGATAAATGTATAACGCTAGGGTAACCAAAAATGGTCAAACGGCAAATAGATACAAAATATAAGGTGATAACGTGACCATTATCAGTATAAGAAATTATGGTAAAAATGTATTTGTGAAAAATAAATGGTAAATGTACCTTAACGGTACATGAAAATATAATAAAAAAATTTATTCTTATTTCCTGATGTTGTCTGTCCTTGCCTATCCGGTACTGGGTGTCCAAAAACACTGAGTACGACAGCGGGCAGTCCGGTATCCCTATGCGGGGGTCCCGAAATAATCTCGATCTGACCAACCGGTTACTGTGCCATGTGGCCCCAAAAAGGTGTAAAGTTTCCACGATGGTCGGGCCCTGTAATAGGTGGTCGTTCAATGGCCTGATGTCTGTTGATCGGATTCTCTGCTGCCGGGTCGTAAAACCCTCTATAAGAATATCAGAAAAATCAACCCAAGCGTGACTTGGCCAGCAAACCTACGTACCTCGGTCGGAAGGGTAAGGCGCGAAAACGTCCGCTGGAGATTTGGAGTTAGACTCTGTCTTGCCTTGTCCAAACGATACCGGAGCTCTTTCAGTTAAGAATTTGTCCGAAATAAACCAGTGATGATCAACAATTTACGAATGTTACCTGTAGCGATCAAGAATTTGTGAACGTTACATTACCTCCCTCCAAAAAGAAAATTAAAGACTGCGAGAGAAGGCTTTAATTTTGATCGGTCCATATCGGAGATTACACTGAAGCGTATCCCTATGGAATGAAACACTGGAACACTGGAACACTGGAACAGTGGTAAGGAAATACCCAATCTATCCCAAAGGGAAATACCAAAAAAAGGAAATATCCTCTTGTATACCAAATATGAAAAGACAATATAGATACAACGTGCGCACTCTAAAGTACTTACCAAACGATATTCAAAACACAACACCAAATAAATTTCGGAAGATAACTCATCTACAAAGAAAGTCGTCCAGAAACCCAAGGCTATGACTTAACAGACGTCATGCTGATCAAGCTGGTTAGATCATAACGGCTAGGTGGGTGCGACGGTAACTCAGTTGGCATTGCGTGCCCTTACCGAAAGCTGAAAGGAAAGACACCTCGTTTACCAACCTCAGCTGAACAACACAACACTCGCAGCCACGTCTCCAGACCTCCTTTAAAACGATCTGAGAGCAAGTAAACTTCCAAAAGGTGGAAAACACGTAACAATAACCCCTATATCCACCACAATAAGGAAGTGAAATATAGTTTTCACCAAAGTAAAATTTACAAAAAAACTCAAACGAAATTAAATGATAATCTACAAGGTGAACCGTAAAACAGACACTGCCATAGGCCTTCCGGAACACACTCTGAGGGAGCTGAGACGCCACCCAGTAGTGACCCCAATTACGAGGCGAAGTCGCAACCAGATGATCACCCCCCGTAGTGTGTTTTTCCCTGAGAATTGTCCAAGGACTGTATCCCGAAATCCTAGGGCACCCGTCCCAAAACGGCCCTTAAAAATGGAAAAATACTCAGTGATCTACACTGGAAAAAAAACTCTACGGCCAGCATGATAGTGACTAAGATGCGAGGTAGAATAAAGAAAACCGATATAGTCGAGTCTAGAAATAGGACTGAAAGAATACGACTAGCGGAATAAGCAATAACGAGCGCTTGCGAAGCACAGAAGCGTGGTTGTCACTAGGTTTAGTCTTGATAACTTTCGCGTATCACACGTCCCTATGGGAGTCACAATAAGTAGGTCAAATTCGGTAGGTCATAATTGGTGCGGCCTTCTAAACCAGAAAATCAAACAAGCTTGTCGCTGAGACAAAATAACGCAATTCCCTCGTAACATTCAATCGTACCAATTTAAAAATCTAGACAAGGAAAAATCTATTGGCTGAAGGCTACAGTTGTTGGTTATGAAAAAGGCCTAAAATCCAAGCAAAAATACATTTATATTTGCCTAAATCCTTCCCCCGGCTTGCTCCAAACTAGCTAACGAAAGGTAGTACCAACATATTCACCATCAAACCCGGGCCAAAGGCCAACGACACCGAATGGAAGCGCTATTAATCCTAAGGTTACGAGTCCAATTGCCACTCGGGCTTAGCGGAACCAAAGGCGGAAAGCACTACCAAAGGTCGAAAAAACTTCGCTGTGGCGGATCACGCCAACGCAAAACGTAACGAGCCTCGCTGCGAGGAGCTCGCAGGAACAACTATAGATTCACTTCCCAAGCGAATACAACTGAGTTAACTAAAGTCTGCGACACCAAACGGAAACGCTATCTAATCCTAAGGTTACGAGTCTCAAATGCTACTTAAGCTGGGCAGAACCAAAGGCGGACAGCTTTGTTAAGTGTCAACCAAAGAAAACGATACCGTGGCGAATCACACCGTCACGGAACGTAACGCAAATCACCGCGAAAAATCACAGATATAGTCTCACGATTTATTTCTCAAGTAAATCTACACAATCTGGCTACGGCCAGCGAAACGGTATAGAAATGCTATCAGGTCCTGAGTTTACGAGTTCAATCGCCACTCGGGCACAACGGAACCAAAGAGAGACAGCACGGCCATGTGTCAACCAAAGAAAACGTCTCCGTGGCAATTCACGCCAACGCGAAAATTAATGCAGAACGACCGCGAAAAATTCGCACAGCCAATTCATGACTTACTTCCCAAGTAAATCCAACCTGTTTAAGTAAAACTTGCGACACCGAACTGAAACGCTAGCTGCCCCTAAGGTTACGAGCTCCATCGCCACTCTGGCACAACGGAACCAAAGGCAGACATCAACGTCCAGTGTCGACAAAACAAAAACTTTCCGTGGCAATTTATGACAACGCGAAACTTCTACCGAACGTAACTTGGCTAAAGCCAGCGACATACAATGGAAATGCCATCTGATCCTAAGGTTACGAGGTAAATCGCCGCACGGGCACAGCGGAACCAAAGGTGGACAACACTGCCATATGTCGACAAAACAAAGTAAGGCCCTTACTTCACCTAAACAAAACCTAGATTTACTCTCCAAGTAATTCTAGACAAACTCAAAACGGAGGAACAAAGATTTCTCCTCTCAAATAAGATGCGTCTAGCGCAAACTCGATAACGTAACACAGGCTTGTTCTTACTGAACAAGTCTGGAAAAGTACAAAATGGAAAAGAAAAGTGAAAAGTGACGTTTCCAAAAAAGAACTAAAAAGACTGAGCGAAGCTGTACTCAGAACAAAAAAAAATAAATCAAAAACGTCACTGAGTCTAACTATGGTCAACTCCTGGAACATCGGAAGACTCTACATAGGGTAATAAATCTTTAACGTGCCATTTCCCTGCACGTGACCCATCCATATTTTTTTGTTCGTAAACTAAAGGAGACAACTTCTTAAAAACAAAGGAAAGAATGTGTTTGGGGCTAAGTTTCGATGCGAACATATCGGGAGCACTCGACAACTTCTTGTTAGGACACCAAACTCTATCACCCACTTTAAAACTTACATCCCGTTTCCGGAGGTTATAGGATTTCGAATTCCTCTCATATGCGGAGTGAAGTTTCCGACGCACCTCAACAAACAAATCACGAAACTCCTTCAAGTTCTCGGCATAAGTGCCCCTGTCACCAGGTACGACTTCAACAGATTGGTCCGGGAAAGGAGAGTTATAATATTCTCCAGGTATGACGGGGGCAAACCGGTTACGTCATGGATCGCGGTATTGATGGCCTGTCTGATTTCCGGAATATGCAAATCCCAGTCCTCGTGTCTATCTATGTAACACCTGATAGCTGTCGTAATGGTTTTATTATTACGTTCCACGAAGTTACACTGAGGAGAATAAAACGGGGTGAACCATTGCTTAACTTTATACCTGTCACACAATTACTTCATACCCTTGCTCTTGAAATTCGGAGCGTTATCACAAATCAGAATTTGGGGAACTCCAACCGAAAGGAATATGTGCTTCTCTATATGGTTCTCTATATGGTGTACTTAGAAAACCAATCCGCGGCTACCAATAACTATTTGTTACCCTTTCTGGAACGAGGAAAAGGACCTATAAAATCCACCGAAAAGATTTGACCAGGTCGGTCAACTACCTTCTCCTTACCCATAATACCAATCTTACTTAAGTTTGAGTGTTTCTGAGCGTCACACACCAAACACCTTCTTACAAATCTCAAAATATCTGACCTCATCTTAGGCCAATAATACATCTCCTGTACTCGGAACAAGGTTTTCCGAAAACCAAAATGGCCACTAGTGGGAGGAATATGACACGACTCGATAATTTTCGCTCTCTGAAGTTTAGGAACCAAGGTTTTCCACTCTCGAATATTAAAAGTATGATTCTGCTTACAAGGAATGAATTTTTGAATGTAGTGGTTCTCAACTCGCCATTGAGGAAATTTGTCCGGGTTGTTTGCAATATTTTCACGGGGCGCAATATACCAGGGGTCAAGAGAATTTACTTCGATCGAGATGGATGAAACTTGCAAACACGTATTCTCGGAATCTGCTGAAAGGCTACTCTCTGCCTCAGGATGCGGTATTCTACTCAAAGCATCAGGAACCAAGTGCATCGAACCTGTTCAATGCTGTAGGTCAAAAGTATGCTGTCTTAACCTCAGTAACCAACGACTAAGTTTACCTGACGGAGTGTTTAAATTAAAAAGCCACAGGAGTCTAAAATGATCAGTGATGACCGTAAAACGAGAACCTTCTATCCAAGGCCTAAATTTTTCAATACAGAATATAACGGCTAGACATTCACGCTCCGTCACTGAATAATTATTTTCCGCTCTAGATAAGGAGCGACTCGAGTAAGCGATTACTCGTTCCTCTCCGTCTATAAACTGAGTCAACATACCTCTAATGCCGATATCAGACGCATCGAAAAATGATTGACTAAAATCAGGCTGAGCTAAGATTGGTGCACTATAAGATTATGTTTCATGGCTAAAAATGCAGACTCCGCTCTCTCATTCCACTCTGTGGCTTGTTTTTTCTTCTTGCCTTTAAGAAGGTCGTTCAAGGGACTAACAAGAGAAGAAAAGTCCTTAAAGAACCTACGGTACCATGAACACAAACCTATGAAACGTTTCACCTCGGTTGAAGTGCGCGGACGCGGATAGTTCGACATAGACTCTACCTTTGATGGATCAGTAGCTAGAGAATTGTTACCGACTATATACCCTAAATACTTTAAAGATGTCCTAAAAAATTGGCATTTTTCTAAATGAACGGTAAGACCAGCTTCCTTAAGTAGGTTCTTAGCGGTCTTTAAAAGTTCCACATGATGTTCCCAGGTAGGAGAGCATAGCAATATGTCATCCAGATACGAGAAAATATGTGGTTCGTATTTAGGTCGAAATATCGAATCAACCAACCTCTGTTGTGTTTGTGCCGCATTACACAAGCCAAAGGGAACGACTGTAAACTGAAATTGTCCACGACCGATAACCGAAAAAGCGGTTTTTTCTTTAGAAGCGTCTTCAAGTGGTATTTGCCAAAATGCCTTTCTCAAGTCAATGGAGGAAATGTATTTGGCATTTCGTAAGTTACTCAGTATTCTTTAAGTAAGTTACTCAGTATCGTTTTTCGTCAGAGCGTTCAAAAATCTTCCATCAAAACAAAATCTATATTCACCCGTGGGCTTCCTTACCAAAAGCGTTGGAGAGCACCATGGACTATGAGATTCCTCGACTATGCCCAACTGGATCATAGAATCTAACTCTTTATTCAGAATATCTTGCATATAGGGGGATAGTAAATAAGGTTTCTTTTTGAAAGGTTGGTTATCGCCCGTATCTATAGAGAGTTTAATCTTATCGGTCCGTCCTAACCTATCCTTCCTGTCAAGTTCTCTAAAACAATCTAACAGTTCTAGAGCCTCCACCCTTTGGATAACGGAAAAATCGTCAATGGAAAAAAGTTTGGATACTGGAGGGTTATCAGAATCGTACTGCACCTAGCACGAAGTCATCATTGTGAATCGACCAATGATTATTCTTAAAATTCATTACTAGATTAAAACTCGTAGCAAAATCGATACCAAAAATAAAAGCATGTGTTACGGAGGGTACTGTATGGACTTTAATGATTCGACAACCATCGTTAATACAAATCGGTAGGTCTGCAAGACCAGCAACCTTCTGTCGAGTTCCATCGGCAGTAAACACACTAGAGTTATTGCTTTGACGAATTTTAGTCTTGAGTCCCTTTAAGATCTTAACTCCGCTAGCACCAACTATATCTCCTATCTCCCTTGCACACAACCGCAGGAGGTCTCCGAGAATCTTTACCAAAACTACGAACATCCTTACCACTAGAACAAGTTTACTCACGGTGAAGTGGATCTTCCTTAGAACCACCAGCACTCTCTCTCTTATCTCGACGTGACCAGCCACTCTTATGAGGGTCATCGAAAGCAAACAACTGAGAGGGTTTTCTAGAAGTAGAGGGTAGAACATCCTCCAACTTCCTACACAAAGCAGATAGTTCGAAGACAGTAACAGTATCGTGTAACGCCAACTGCGCCACATATTCAGGCAACAAGTTCCTCCGGATGTACTTGACTCTGGTAACTTCAGCAGGGGTCACGGACAACCGAGAGAACAAATTCTCCATCTGAGCCACATAAATAATAACTGCTTCAGCGCGTCTCTGTTTCCTCTGCCGGATTTGTTCCCAGACATCATCGTCTGCATGAGGAGACAAAAAATCTCTCTTCAACTTTGAAACAAGACCTGACCAATCTGACACAACACCCCTAACACTTCGGAACCACACAAAGGCGTTACCAACGAAAAATTCGACAGCTGAATTAAAAAGTTTTATCTCTGAAAAATTACGAGACTGGGATAAGTCGGAAACTCGCTCCAAGAAACTAAAAACATTTTTTCGAAATCTAAATCGAAAAACCAACACTATAAAAACTGAGCGAATTTTTTCTAAGTAATAGTCCAATTTATAGTTTAATAAATTATTAACTTTAAATCTTTCGTCAGCCATCATGATATAACAAAATTTAAAAACCAGATCAGAAACAACATGTAAGAGTAAGATCACGTTTACCAAAAAATTTTTACATTCCCAAATCTTTTTGAATACACCCGGTATTAAATTCAGAAAAACTAAACTAACTCTCCCGGTATCCCAGATACAATACCGTAATAGAAAATAGATTAACTCTATATTAACTCATAAATTGCAAATATACAAGGTCATTGTACATTATTCAAAAATAAAAATATAAAATAAAACTGTAAAATAAAATAGAAAGAAGGCTATCGAAGGCGAATTTTGTTTTCTCAAAAAATGTTGACGAACTGATAAGAAAATTCCTTCCTTCTCGCAAATATATTTATTTCGGATATTTAGTTATTTTAATTTGACCTTGACATTTAAAATTTCCAAACTACTGTATCATTCTCCGGTACACCTAAGGAATGTTCTTCGCTATCTCGATGGTTTCTTTTTTTTAAAGATTTGGAAATGCGTTTCCGTCTTAACTAGCAATTTTATTGACTTCCAATGTTTCTATTCATTAACAAATTTACAATTCTTCCGTACTTGTGCTTTCTTTTCTGAGATTGTGCTTAAAACTCTAGCATCAAACTGTCCTTGAAATCAAGCCCCACGTTGTTGGGCGTCAAATTTATGTGACCTTTTATTTTCGCTTTTGAAACAAAATAAAAAATATATAGATCACAGCGACGGCAGCTATTCGCCGGGAGCACCGGGAAGAAGGTCCAAGACAGAATGAAGCCACGACAAAAGTTGAACGCCACCCGGTTACTTCATATATCGGAAAAGACCCTGGAACCGGGAAGGGATCTATCCTAAATAAAACGATTTACAAGAACTTTATACCTATATATATATATATATATATATATATATATATATATATATATATATATATATATATATATATATATATATATATATATATATATATATTACAAAAGCAATATATATAGCAATATATATATATATATATATATATATATATATATATATATATATATATATATATATATATATATATATATATATATATATTACAAAAGCACATTCAAAAAAGAACGACTCAAAGCACATAAAAAAAGGAATAACTAAAACTATCAAACAAAAGACACGGGAAGGTTTAGGGAAGGTGGTTCTCCAAACCTTACCGTGAAAGAAATCAAAAATCAAATAAACAGCTCTAAATTACACCAGCTGGTCTCTATGTCCCTATACTTACAAATTAGAGGTTATTTCCTCTATTCTGACAATAGTAAAAAGATAAATGTATAACGCTGGGGTAACCAAGAATGGTCAGACGACAAATATATACAAAATATAACGTGATAACGTGACCATTATCAGTATAAGAAATTATGGTAAAAATGTATTTGTGAAAAATAAATGGTAACTGCAATCCTTAAAGGTACATGAACATATAATAAAAAGAGTGTTTATCTGGCCTTATTTCCTGATGTTATCTATCCTTGCCTATCCGGTACTGGGTGTCCAAAAACACTGAGTACGACTGCGGGCAGTCCGGTATCTCTATGCGGGGGTCCCGAAATAATCTCGATCTGACCAACCGGTTACTGTGCCATGTGGCCCCAAAAGGTGTAAGGTTTCCACGATGGTCGGGCTCTGTAATAGGTGGTCGTTCAATGACCTGATGTCTGTTGATCGGATTCTCTGCTGCCGGATCGTAAAACCCTCTATAAGAATATCAGAAAAATCAACCAAAACGTGACTTGGCCAGCAAACCTATGTACCTCGGTCGGAAGGGTAAGGCGCGAAAACGTCCGCTCACCTGGAGATTTGGAGTTAGACTGTCTTGCCTTGTCCAAACGATACCGGAGCTCTTTCAGTTAAGAATTTGTCCGAAATAAACCTACCAGTGGTGATCAACAATTTACGAATGCTACCTGTAGCGATCAAGAATTTGTGAACGCTACAATATTTTAAAAAATTAATCAATTCTGGTATACTTTATCCAACAGGCTGGTTTGAACATATTAAAATTGGCCTTAGTTGTTTAAGGATATTAAGAGTAGCATTTAAGAGAATTTTCAATATAAATATTTCCCATATTGAAGGAAGATAAAGCCAATTCTTAGTTATTGAAAATAACTCGTTTTTAAATACTCTTGTGTAAAATTCAAATTTACTGAATGATATCAATTTAATTAAAAAATTTAACATAGTCATTCGAACATTATAATGCATTGAGTTATCTCCGGTCAAACGGCAAAGGACAATCGAACGTAGCAGCAAAATACAACTATTGAAAACGATAAAATGATAAACAGATAAATAGCTTATGCAGCAAGAATTCCAGTTAAGCCACGTCAGGAATTAATTGATATCGAACTGAAGAGAATACATATTTATATATTAATTAATTTTCATTAGAGTAACAATAGCTTGAGTGTATATTCTCCTAGGGGCTCACTCGAAAAATATTCTCTGGCGCCAGTTTATATTTAATAATAAAAATATGGAGAAAATACTGGACTAAACAAAATAATCAAGAAGTTAAATAGACTAAAAAGTATGGATGGAAAATTGAAAAGAAAACGCTAAAGAGGCCATAAAACCAAGTACGCTGGAAGTGGTTCAAGAAGAAACATTTTATGTTACAAAGGAAATAATCAACAACAAGCACCAAACCAAAATATTAAACAGCAAGTCCCGTTAATTAAAACATAATCACATACATTTTTATTACACACAGAATCTGATAAAAAAAAGAAAATAAAGCCAGAGGAAAAATAATAATATATATGCTCTAAATGCAAAGAGGAAAAGTGATAATATATAATTGCACAGGCTATTGACGCGTAAAAGAAAACTAAAACTTCTAGCAAAACTAGTACTATATGACCGAAAAATATATGATGAAAAATAATAGAACAAGGAAATAAAAAACTAGAAACAAAAAATATAAAATTGGCGAACGGAATGTGGACTACCAAAAAGAAAAATTAAGACACGTAGTAAAGTAAATGCAACGATACAAGTTAGATATTTTAGGCATTAATGAAGTCAGATGAACAGGATACGTAAAAATAACTCAAGGAAGAAAAGCAGAAGAATAGGTTTGTTATCACAGTAATTCAGTGCTATACCGCGATATATATATATATATATATATATATATATATATATATATATATATATATATATATATATATATATATATATATATATATATATATTATTATTATTATTTATTGCCATTATTACAGTTCCTTTATTAAAAATTTTTTAACTTCCCCTTCCCGTCTTAAATCAAGCTTACATATAGTGCCCTCTAATATAGTATTTAATCTTCCTAACATTTAATCTTTGTCGTCTATCTCATCTTCTTCGATGATAGTTTCGATTGGCCGCAAATCGTTCATAAGCCCCATGTACTTATTAGTTAAAACGATATCTTCTTCATTGCAGTGAATGATGTCATTTGGAAAGCATTGTTGTACGGTCTGATAGATTTTAAAAATGCATTTGATTTTACATGTGTTTCATGAAGTAGCGATTTTAATAGCTCTGGAAGTTATCGCACAGGTTCTAGTTTTATTTTGCCAGCTGAACAACAACAACAAACCTTCACATTCACCAATCCATTTTAATGCTTTACAATAACTACAAATTTTTGTCATTGAACTTAATTTTGATTCTTGTTTATAATCAACTGTAGGATCATACGAAAAACCACAATTTATTTTTACTTTCCAACGAATTTTTAATTTCATACGTCGTAAATCTTCTTTCCTTTTTTGTTCTTTTTGTAATCCATTTTCCGTTTCATCTTGACTTTCACATGCACGCTTAGCTTTTATATACTTCGATTTAGACGTTACCAAATTTATTTTGGACTTGTCTTTTTTAGGCATTTATGACTACAACAAATAATTGGAAATAATTAAAAACTATCTTGAGATTGACAACCGAAAATTCAATATAAAAAGTTGAAATAAATATCTTACTAATTTAATGCTGGGAAACTAATTTTTCGTTTTAATCAAATTATTCCACCCTTCCTTCTTTTCTTCTTTTTCTTCTTTAATTAATAAATATAAACATATACATAAACATATACATATACATAGAGATATATATATATATATATATATATATATATATATATATATATATATATATATATATATATATATATATATATATATCATCATCATCATCATCATCATCATCAGCCCGTATCGATCCACTGCAGGATGAAGGCCTCTTCAGCATGCTTCCAACCCTCACGGTCCTGGGCTTTCCTCTGCCACTCGGGTCCAATATACTTAACGATGTCATCAATCCATCGTGCTTTCGGTCTTCTTCGCGGACGTTTGCGATCAAGCGGTATCCACTCCAGGATTGCCTTCGTCCATCTGTCGTCCCATCGCCTCGCTATATGACCTGCCCATCTCCATTTCAATTGTTTTACTCTTCCAATGATGTCACAGACTTTTGTTTGTTCCCTGATCCATGCACAGGACTTTCTGTCTCGTCTTGTAATGCCAAGCATACATCTTTCCATTCCCCTCTGTGTCACCCGAAGTTTTTGAATTGATTGCGATGTGAGTGTCCAGGTTTCACTTCCGTATGTCATAACGGGTAGAACGCACTGATCGAATACTTTTCTTTTCAGGCAAAGTGGGAGTCTCCTCTTAAACACTATGTTGAGCCTACCAAATGCCTGCCAGCCACATTTAACACGCCGTTCCACCTCCCGGGCGGTATTCCCCTCCATTGAAATCCTCTGCCCAAGATATATAAAGCTGTCCACAATCTCTAAATCCCTTCCTAAAACTGAAATTCTTCTGTCCTGAGCGAAGTTATTGAACATAACCTGACTCTTTTCCAGGTTTATTTTCAAGCCAAATGCGTCTCTGTATGCGTCAATCTTGTATGCGTCTTTGCAACTCCTCTGGGTCTTGTGAAATGAGAATAATATCATCTGCAAATCTAAGATGGTTTAAGTTTGCACCTTTGATCTTTACGCCATCCTCTTCCCAATCCAGTTTACGGAATACTTCTTCAAGGCCAGCCGAGAAAAGAATAGGCGATATTGCGTCACCCTACCGTTCTATAGCCGTACACCTCGTTCTATATTATTTCCCACTTCAAGCTCATCAAGGTGAATTGTGGCTGTAGCTCCATCATATATCGATTCTAATAGGTTTACATAGGCTCTCTCTACACCTTGGCTAAGCAGTGCATCCATTATCGCATGCTTTGAGATGGAATCAAATGCTTTTTCGTAGTCAATAAAAGCCAAGCACAGTGGCATGGTGTATTCGTTATGCCTTTCTATGACCTGCTGTACAACCTGGATGTGATCCATTGTACTGAATCCACTTCTGAATCCTGCTTGTTATCTTGGTTGTGCGTCATTCAGTTTTTTTAATATTCTTTTAGAAATTATCTTAGTGAAAACTTTCTACATCACTGATAGGAGGTTTATTGAACGGTAATATATATATATATATATATATATATATATATATATATATATATATATATATATATATATATATATATATATATATATATATATATATTTATACGGATATATACGGTAATATACATATATACGGTAATATATATATATATATATATACGGATATATATATATATATATATATATATATATATATATATATATATATATATATATATATATATATATATATATATGTTTAAATATCTTTTTAAATCAGTCTTTATCAGTCTTTAAAAGTTTTAATCAAAAATCTATTTCAAAACATCTGCTTGTCAACATAGGTGCTTTTCATTTAGTTCATACAAAGTTTAATTATTCAGTGTCATTAAAACAACTTTCAGGATCTGAATCAGTAAATTATTAAAGGGTTAAGTTTTAATCTATCAAATACTCTTTCGCGATTTGACCATCTTTGAATCTATTCTTTTGTATGTCTGATGCTGTTCATCCAGATCTGTGGTGTAACTGTTGACAAAATTCAGAACCACAAACCTAAATGTTGTCTTGACAGCGAATTCACTCTAATTAGGATTGAGGAAGAAGGAAAGTGCTTTGGAAGGAAAAAAGTGCTTTGAACTATAAATGATTTTTTCTTTCTTATGAAATTAAATTGGCAATAGACTTATCTAGATTAATGACGTGCAACCATTGTTTTCCTGAATGAGCTGTATGTACCCCAATCTAATGTTATTGTCCAATATAATAAATACATGGGCGGTGTTGGTCTACATGACAACGCCATTGCCAATTATAGGTGTCAAGTACTTGGAAAGAAATGGTGATCAGCGGCGGTTCGTGGGGGCAAAACAGGTGGGGCACATAACCAAATTTTGGATTGGGGATGGGGAAATGCGTCGCAACCAAAAATTTGACATTTCTTAGTATCATACACACACTTTGCTATATAGAAATACAAGTGTAACATCTCTAAACTGTCAGACATCAAATTTTCAAATAGGTACCTAGATAATAAAATTTTGCTAAACTCACCATAAGACCATGATCATTAAATCTGTCTGTAGTTCTGTATCTAGTTGTACGTCTATCCTCCTAAATTTCTGAGTAGCAAAGCGGTCGATGGCTTGACCATTAAAATTTGAAATTGACTTCACAAGTTTTTTTTTCAATAGATAGCGTTGCTCTCGCGCACAGCCGTTCCTGGCCCATAGTGTTTCTTAGAAATATTTTGATTCGTTTGAGGGTAGAGAAACATCTTTCGCTTTCCACCAAACAGTCAGTAATTCCACAGATTAACTAAATGTTGATGTTGAAACAATTTAGTTTTGGATAAACATTTGTAACAGCGGCACAGCCCCACTGTGTTTCATAAAATCGTTCCGAGCGTACATTCCCGGGAGTTCATTTTTTAATTTTAAGTAATTTACGTTTGCAAACAGGTTACACACAATTTTAATGTCTTCATTTGGAAAGACGGCTCGATATTCACCAAATTTTTCAGTTTCAAATAAATTTGCAACAATTAGGAAACTAAAACGTTTATGAACCTGTATGGTTAAGATATCACAGATTTTCTTGCATATCCTGATATTCGGATTGGGGTCATCCTTGTCTGTAAATTTCCGTTTCTTTCTGCGATTCTCTATGATCGTTGTAGATTCTTCGCCAATTAAGTTACCAAATTCTTGATTAATTTGTATTTCTATATTGTCTCTAATATTTTGAATGGCTGTTGAAAAAATTACCAAATTCTTCTTAACTGTGCATCTACTTGACTGCTTTGCAGTTGATCAAAGAGAATGTCGCAATGAGGCATTATTTTATTGAAGAAAAACAACCAAAATTTTAAGTTATCATCCACAAAATAATTTATTAACCCCTGGACTTCATTAATAGAATTTTTATCAGACTCGTCGTCCATAACCTCTTTAAGGCATGTTTACAATTCTTCTTTGTAAATGTAAACAGTATTCACACATAACCTAACCTAACCTAACTTTGGGCTATGAGTTTCTTTGGTTCTTGGTCTATTCCTAACTCGCTTAGCGTCATCAGAATTTCGCAATTCAATCTGCTATGTGATTTTTTGGTATTAAAAAATTTTGCCATTTTTAACATATCTGATTATAAAAACCATCTGCATTTAATATATGTATCGATTGTTTCATCGGCTTTTATGGCAACATATTTTGCTATGTAAATTTCCTTTTTTAATAAATCGCGACAAACATGCAACATTCAATCCAATAATTCGTTCTGAATTTGTTTAAAGATACCTATGATTAATTTATTTTTAGAGTCTTTTAATTGAGCTTATAAAATAATGTCTAGATCGGCCATCAAATTTACCAGCCCTCTGAAAATGCCAGGATTTTCTGAAGTGTAGGTTTTCATCATGCCCACGTAAGATAAGCTCAAATGCTCCACAGAATTTTATACCGTCAATTAAATAGACAATATGTAACGATTATTATCAACAGTTTTGTTACAGAATAGAATCCCTATGTGCACTACTGAGTTGAGAACGAATGTCTATCTTCCCCAACGTACTAATTTCTAGCTCATTTTTCAAATGTTTCAAGTCATTAACACCAGCCAAAATTAAGATCGCCCGTCGATGACTATTGAAAATGGGGCAGCGCCCAAGATATGACGTTGTCTCTGCCAAAAGCACGTGTTCTTTAATCGGTACGCTTCGGCAACCCACGACCTATTTTGTTACCGCGAATGACATTATGGATGTTAGAATATAAAAGTCGCAAGAAGCGTGATCATACACAGAACAAAGTATAAATTAATATAAAATCTGAATTTTTTTTTTTTCTTAATATATTAATTTTTTAGGTAGGACACGTGCCCACATACCCTTATGGACCAACCGCCACTGTGTACAACATTGTCAATGCAAATATAACATCTTAAATAGATTTTAAAACATCATAGTCAGAAAATAATAGTCATAAATTATAGTCATCTCATCTCAATCACAGCGAAGGTGCAGAGTATGCCAGAATCACACAGTTTATATTTGTAAGAAGTGTAATGTACATTTACATTCGTCATGTTTTGTATAATATAATCAAAAATTAAATGGGATTTTACCAGTGGTTCGTTTACGCTACATATAATATTTTGTCGATTTTACCAGTGGTTCGCTTACGCACCATAAAATATTTTATGGTTTTTAATTTTCATTGACTTTTAGTGTAAAAAATAAATTTATATAATATAGTTTTAGTTCATTTATGTTAGTTTAGTACTATTTATAACATGTTTTTATAAAATAATTAGTTATTTGTCAGATGTTTAAACCTTATATTTTATGCTTCTTCCCAGTGGTTTGTTTACGCACCAAAGTTTTTTTTTAAAGGAGTAATTTTTTTTTTGCCAACAATAATGATAATATGGCGGTAAGAAAATAAATATTTGCTAATAAAATTGTTTTTTTCTTTATTTTTTCGACTCTTAATATAAAATAGATTAATGATGTCTTAAATACTACTAATTTAATAAACTACTTATAACTAGGGCATACTTTTATTTATTCGGTGATTTTAACGCAAAAGTCAAGAAACAAACAAGAGATTTTGAAAATAGGGGGAGGATACATGGCATCGGGGAAAAAAACTGATATGGTGAACTACTGGCGCTGTGTGGTAATTCTAAACTACAAATAAAAGTCACAATATTTGAGACAAACATAACCTAGGTCTAGTGAGAAGGTAAAACTAAAAATCAAATTGACCACATATGACGGTAAAGAGAAAGTAAAATAAAATACAAATACAAGTGAGTTTTAAAAACACAAAAGTAGATAATATAAAATTCAGTCACATCATCAAAATCAGGTATCAAACACAGAGAATTCCGAAGAAAAGAAAACACAATTTTAACAAATGAAACAAATATTAGTAGATGCGAATAAATTATATGAAACTACAAAGAAAGAAATAATACAGGAACTGGACAAGTCTTCAAAGAATATGCACAATAATTTACCAATAGCAGCATAGTGGCACAAGGTCAAACAGAAGCACACATAAAACTGCAGAAAAACTTCAAACTTAAAAGCTGACAAGCTTGAGTACATAAGAATAGAAGAAAAGCTTAAAAATAGAAGAAACAAGAGAAATTAAAATTCGAAGGTTAAATACTAGAAACAAAGATAAAAGAAATGTAATATAAAAATGAATATATAAAATGCAGCAAAGGCCCCGACAGGCCCTAAAGACCCATGGTTTCGATTTTTTTACTATGTTTCTCCATTGTATTCAGTTTATGGCTGCATCCCGCCATCCTTTAACCCTTGCTTCCGGCCACTTCCTTCTTTGTCGTCCTCTTCTTCTTCGTCCATCTTCTTTTAACAATGCTTGTTTTCCCTATCTACTATCTGGCATTCTTAACACATAACCCAAACACCGCAATCTGACTTAGATGTCTTTCACACTGCCGGCTATGCGAAGCCAAGCGAAGCGAAGACAATTTCGCTTTAGAAACAAACACATGAAATTACATGTGTTTATTCACACTGAATTGCGCCGACTCGCTCGGCGCGATTCGACATCGCCCGGCGTGGTGTCTTTCACACTGCCGGCAGAGCCGGGCGAAGCCGAGCGAAGCCGAGCGAAGCCGAGCGAAGCCGAGCGAAGCCGAGCGAAGCCGAGCGAAGCCGAGCGAAGCCGAGCGAAGCCGAGCGAAGCCGAGCGAAGCCGAGCGAAGCCGAGCGACTCCGATTTTGCTGTAGAAACAAACCCAGCATATAGCTATTAACACTGAAGGCCGAGCGAGTCCGAACCGGGCCAAGCCGAGCGAGTCCAAACCGGACCGGGCCGAGCGAAGCCAAGCCGTGCAAGTCGAAACAAACTTGTTTGATCGGACGGCGTTTTCGGTGCCCTGCATTCGATTTGCAGGATATGCGACGTTATCGGGTTTAAAATTTATCTTGTTGATATTTATTGACACGTTTGGAGGTTATCTCATTTGTATCTAAATGTTTATTTTAATTTTTACCTTGCGATCGAAAACAGTTTCTTTAAGAATTTCAGTCACACCTGTAAAATTCAAAATCATTTAAACAGTTGTTGTCAAGAGTTTGTGGCATCTCTGATACACTATTTTGAACAAGAGCAAGACAATAATGATCCATTGTTACCATTTGTGGCTGTTAGAGAGGTATGTTAATCTAATTGCTATGTTTTAGCAATACTTGGATATGTTATATGTAATTTAAGTCGTATTTTTTTAGCGTGTTGCAGCAGCGTTAAGATTGAATATGTTCACTGTTAGTACTTTTTCACCAAAGGTAAAAAATAATAAAGTTTTAAAATCGCTTAAAAACAATGAAGTTTTAAAAACGTAATTTTACTAAAAGGGTTATCAATACTGCAGCTTTGGATACAAGTTCTATTCGTGACACCATTTATATCATGTATAAACACAGTAAGTATTTCCAATCTAAGAATTGCAGAAAACTTGGTGCTTAAACCCATATATAATTTATATGCAGGCACTCACAGTTTAATTTTTATTTTCAGGACAGCATGTAACTTTGAATTCCTTACATGAGCAACTAAAAGATAAACAATTGTTTGATGGATGCCGTACGTCATTGTGCAACTTATTAAAAGAAGTAGGTTTTAAATAAAAAAAAAAGATGATCGAATATGAGGGCCATAAAGCCCATAACTTCCCAATGCCCTAAAACATATAGATTTTTTGAGAGGTTATATGAAGGGAAAAAAATAGCTTGAACAAATTTATCTTCTTAGGTGAAACCTGGGTTTTTCAAAACGGTACTGTAAGTCATTTATGACAAGATAATAAATAATAAGAGGAGTATAAAAACCATCAAAGTTGATGTTAAAAGGTAAGTTACATAAATATGCAAAAAATATGAATAGTTTTAATTGAAAATTTTTACATCATGCTGACAGTGAAGATGGATTTATTGAAGATGCAGAGATCATATTATTTAAATTCATTTTTTTTAACTATTAAGAATTGTAGCAAGGTCCCTACCACAACAAAATTATTTTGATATATTTCCTAAGTCAATACTTTTCCATCACGGAAATATTTAGTAGACAACTTAACAGAACAATATGGGCTTGAAAGTTTTTCTTATTCCCCCATACCACTGCATTTTCAATCCAACTGAACTCATATGGGGAATTGTCAAAAATTACTATAATAAACACATGAGTTGAAATGGTAATTCACAGCAAGACTATAAATATGTGGCGTGAGGCACTTTACACTGTTACTCCTGAGATATGGAAAAATACAATCAAGCATACTGAAAAGGAAATAATAAAATGGTATGACAGAAAGCATATACCGTATGTAAAAGATGTTCTTTCCTTACTTATAAATACTGCAAATGGTAGCAGTGTTTCCAGCCAGTACTTTCAGATTCCGATTAATGAAAATGAGAGCATACAGATATTTAATTTTTTTCTGTTGTGTATATTATATCCCAATAAATGTCACTGATAATTATATAATCTTTTTTATTTTAATAATCATTCGAATATTAAAAAATGTTGTCGATGGTTTTTGAACGAAGCATTTTACATGTGCTGAATCTATCTAGAAGTACTAAATCCACGACACTTGAAAGACTTTCAACATTTATTATAATTTTGTTACTTACTTTGTTATTTGCATTTAATTTGGAGATATTTTTTTTTAATTGTTATTAAAGTTAAATTGTAAAAATGATTCCCTAAATTAAGGTTATGATGTTTAATCGCAATCTGGTAACAGCGCAGCCGAAATTTTGATCACGTGCTTAATGGCGTACAACGGTTTTAATTTTGTTTAACCCTTAATTAGTCACGTCGGGTCTATATGACCCACAAGATTTTTAACCAAACGTTTTTTGACCAAAACTTTCCTGTACAAACTTGTCGATCCATCTAATCTCCTACAAATGAGTGAGCTAGAGACCAGTATGCTGAGAACCGCCGTGCTGAGTGCTCATTTGATAGAATTGAGTTTTTGACCCGAGGTGACTATTTACGTTATAAAAAATACAATCTTTTGACCCGAGGTGACTATTAATGTTGTTAAAAAAAAATTATTTTGACCCGAGGTGACTATAGTGTTTTCAAAATTTATTATTGATTTAATTTTTTTTTTTATTTGTTCCCCTAAATTTTTATTTATCATTTTTAACTTGGGATCTGTGGCTTTTTTTAAAGTAAGTACCTAAATATTACTGTTTTTTTACTTTATTATGTACGTAATTTTGGAGGTCCAGTGTTCTAATTGAAATATTTTTGTTGTATTTTCAGAATGGAAGATCGATTCAGAACTGATGATCAGCTTTTAGCGGAGCTCAATAGAGTAGTTTTAGAACACCCGGAGGATTGTGAGGATTCAGCTGAGGAAGATGAGGAAGATGAATCGGTGGATCAAAATGAATGCGACGAAAGTGATCATGACTCAGCTTCAGTGATTTCTGCCGATGAGTCCGATGAGGATACCCCATATTTGAAATTGGATTCAGCTTATTATTGGTCCAAAGATAAAACAATAAAATGGAACAAAGAAGCTGTACGATCATCAGGTAGAACTGCAAAGCATAATATAATAACTCATCTTCCTGGTTTTCGCTCAGGCTTTAAAAATTCTGACACAGAAGTAAGTGCATTTAACTTATTTTTTACCGATGAAATAATTGATATGATACTCAACTACTCAAATATGTACATCAGAAATTTAAAAGAGAATTTCAAAAGAAGTCAAGATACTAAAGAGACCGATTCAGATGAACTTAGAGCTGTTCTAGGCTTACTTTTCCTTTCGGGGGCCTATAAAGCTGCTCACGTGAACTACAATGATTTGTGGGGAACAGATGGTCCCCAAGTTTTCTCGCTCACTATGTCAAAACAAAGGTTTCTTTTTCTTCTACGCTGTTTGAGATTTGATGACAAATCTACAAGAGACGAAAGGAAAGAAACAGACAATTTAGCAGCGATGCGTGAGTTGGTAACAACTTTGGGGCAACGTTTCGAAAAAGCATACTCCCCCCACGAATATGTTTCCATTGATGAACAATTGGTAGCATTTCGTGGCCGTTGCACTTTCAAGCAATACTTACCTAATAAACCTAATAAGTATGGTATAAAAATATTTGCTATGGTGGACGCTAGAACCTTATATTTAATAAAATTTGAAGTATATACAGGCAAACAACCGGAGGGTCCATATAGTCAATCAAATTCTGCTGAGTCAATAGTCCTGCGACTCATTGAACCCATTAAAGGTTCAGGGCGAAACATTACAACAGATAATTGGTATACAAGTGCACCTCTTGCAAAGTCTCTGTTACAAAATAAACTGACACTTGTAGGAACTTTAAGAAAAAATAAAGCTGCAATTCCTCTAGAGTTTCAACCTCACAAAAGTCGTCAATTGTATAGTAGCCTGTTTGGATTTAACATTATTATGACCCTTGTTTCGTATGTGCAAAAACAACGACAGGCAGTTGTATTGCTCTCCACGCTACACGATGATTCGAATATAGATGAATCAACAGAAGACAAGCAAAAACCCGAAATAATAACTTTCTATAATGAAACAAAAGGAGGGGTTGATTCGAATGATCAATTGTGTGGAAATTATGGAGTTGGTAGAAGGACCAAAAGGTGGCCGCTTTGCTTGTTCTATCACATGTTAAATGTAACAGGAATAAATTCATATATAGCATTTAAGACAAACAACGCCTCTACAGTTGATAAAAACTATTCAAGACGAGTATTTCTTTCCAATCTGGGACATCAATTATTACGGCCATATCTTATCGAAAGAGTTGAAAATCGCTACATTTTTAGAAGTTTGAAAATTCGCATCAAAACATATTTGGAAGGTCAGGGTGTTGTTCTTCCTGACCCTGTTGATACAATAAACTCGACTGAGCAATCCAAAAAGAGAAAAAGGTGCATTGTTTGTCCAAGCACCAAGGATAATAAGTATTCAACATTTTGTAAGAATTGTAAAAGTGCAGTTTGTAAAAAACATTCCAATATTATTTGTCAAAATTGTACCTAATTTCGCTTATATATTTTGAATTTTAGTTTTTATTTTTAATTTAAATTGTTTCAGAATACTTCAAAAATATATTTGTTTTAAAAAATATTCTTTTGTTATACAAATTTTTCCCAATTTTAAATTTTTTTCTCGAAGTTTTCAAAAAATATAATTTTTTTTTATACATAACTTGAAGATGCATAAATGAGCAAAATAATCAAGTTAATACGTCCAAATATATTATATTCTACTTAAAAAAATGTTGAAAAGAAAAGAAAAATTTAAAAAGTTGAAAAATAATGACTGCAATAGTCGCCCTATGTGTTTAAATAATTCGGGTCATAATGACCCGACTAAAATCAATAACTTTTGTTTTTTTTGATATATATAAGAAGCTAGTTTATATCTTATATTTTTACTTCTTTGTAACAAATAAATGTAAATTTAAAAGAATATCTCGTTTTATTTGTTTTTATCAGCCCTAAAAGTGATTAAAAAAAAAATATATTTTTGGTTCACTATGACCCGACGTGACTATGAATGTAACTTTCTTTAGGTGACTAATTAAGGGTTAATTTTGTTGTATGTTTGGTGATTGTTTTGTAAATTATGGATGTAAAATACTAATGTCCATCATCTGCTTCAAAAAACTGTTCCCATATTGTTGCTTTATTATACAGATTTGAAGAGTATACAGTACGCTACGGTTAAGATGCCCTTACTTGTACCTCAAATTTAAAAGAAGAAACACGGTTAAAAAATCAGACAATAATCCTGATAATATTTCAACTAACTATCCTAATAAACGCATACATCCCAAGAAATCAAATATAAATTTTAGTCCCAAAAAACCAAAGTAAATGTTTATGATAAAGACCAGCTTAGTTCTAGGTTCATTTTGATAATTTAATCTAAAATAAAAAATAATTACATCTGAGATTCTTTATTAGCTATTAAATATGATAATTGTGATCTAAATACTGATGAAAAGTTAGTTTTAAATGAAAAAATTACCCAGATAATAATTAAATTAAATTCGGAAAAATCCGGTAGGAAATAGTTCATCATCAGATTGAGAATCATTAACAAATGTACTTATATCAGCAAGGCCAGTGATTATATAATTATGCATTGTTCCATAATTAAAAGTAAGCGGAATAGCTCGAGTTTGAGAAAAAGGTTAATTTTTAGAAGGAAACGTGCAAGAAACTGGACTTTGTGAAGATAGATAGACTGATTTCAAATATTGTTGTTTCTCTTCTCAAAATTTACCATTATTAATTAAAAGGTTTTTTATATTATTACTATTCGCGATAATCAACTGCTAAAAAGAAAAAAAAACTTTTATTATCGGAAACAGGCAAATTATGCCATGTTAACCATCGTTTTAGATCGCGAGTTAAATACGAAAACCGACAAACTTCGTTTTAAAAAACTTTATTTTATAATAAGGGCACTTAAACTAATGAACAATATCGTGAACAGCACGAGCTTTGACACTACAATATTGATTACTTTTTATAATACAGGTTTTCCTTAAATATAAAACATATTGCTTATTCAGCGTTAGGCAAATATAACTTATAGCTTATTCGGCGTTAAGCAATGGACATCCGTCGGTTTGGGGTCATTACTCCTCCACCCTTAGTTTTTTCAACGTCCTCGTTGACAAGTTTTTGTAAGAGTTTCATCGGAATATATTTGTTTCTTCTTTGTTTTAGCCATAGATTTATCATTATAGCTATTACAAGAAGGAAAATGAGGCACACAATTGTGAAAACGTAATGATGGACTCGTTGAGGAAACCTATCCTGAATATTTAAAGGTTCCATCAGGTCTTCTTTCATTTTCCAGGGGTTTTCCAAGTGTTTGATTTGTAAGTCCAGTGTTAAATTAGTATCTGGGATCTTATCAATCTTCGGAAGTTGTATTGAGATATTGTTAACTTCTAGGGAGTACTTATGATGATTTATTATCACATCACAGCTACTTTGGATGAGATTGCAATGTTGGATATTAATTTTTTGAAACTGAAAACAGTTCTCGTAAATTGTTTCAGGGGATTTTGTACACAGTAGAAGGGATCTGTGATACGTTAGAGTATGCACTTGAAATTGGTTCTGAGCAACGGCATATTTGCAATCTTTTGGAAAGAGACATCCATTGGCAATAGGGTTGGAGCACATCCACTTATTATTAATTTCTACACATTGTTCATACCACAAGTCGTTACAATGATATCTACTAGGTATAATTAATATTTTACTATCGTTACTAGGTACAGGGTAAATAAATCTTAAGTTACATAATTTTCTTTCGAAAATTGGAATCTTAATAACTAGGATTGCCATTTCTGTTAATATTAAAAGGCCGGTTTTACAAATTAGTGAAAGTTCTGACAAATGTTTTATTGGCCATAGAGCATTTTTAGGATGGTGTACTTCCAAATAATTCCACATTTCTTCGATATCATTTAAATTGAATATTTCAAGATCTAATGTTTTTAAGTGCGCAAATGATATTATGCGTAACAGTTTTTCTAAGAAATCTTTTAATCTAATGATTTGTAAATGTTGATTTTCCATAATCAGCATTAAATTTATCTCGGTGTTGGATTTTAAAATTGCAGAACGGATAGCTTTCGCATTCTCGTTTACGAGGTGTATGTTATTTTCTACTCGGGTGACAACGCTTCCTGCAAGAGAGCTGACGTCATTTAATTTATGCATTGCATTTATTTGGTTATATTTCAGGATTTGTAAATTTCGCATAATAGTATCTAGGTCATTATTATCGAGATTCCCTGTAACGAACTTGATACTGCTTCCTAGAAGGTTTATTAAACCGCGTTTTTTCCGGATTGGTTCGTTACCCTGGTAAACGTTTAGCTTTGAGAAAGCGTCATATGTGACGTTATACTCGGCATAAATATATTGGAATTGGGTCGTCGTTAAATTATTATTTAGTTTCTGTATCATATGACTTATAATTACTATGTTATGGAATAAGGTAGATACAGTATGTTTGATTTTTGTTATGTTAAAAGGTATATAAGTTGTATGGTAGTGACTTACAACTAAAGATGACGAAATATCCTCGGTGTAATAACCATTATTTGGCAGTTTGTGTACCCGAAGTGCTTGGCAATGGGTCGATGGGTCCTGCACTGTCAGGATCAGGAGGCTGAAAGGAAGTATTGGTCTTTCTAAGTGTTTTGAGTTTCCGTATGTGCGTAGTTACAGGTTTCTTTCTGGTCACACCTGTTATTTTATTTTTGTTTATATTAGTCACCTTAGTCGGTATGTATTGGGGATTCATTTTGTTACGTAGTGTGTTTTTTCTGTAAATGGTCTGATTAGGGATCAATTCAGGGGGTGGTTCTATATTGTTGTTCCGTTTTTGTGTGGTTTCGGACTGTTTCTTATAGGTGTTTTTGTAGATGGTTTCGTGAAAAGGTATTAATTCACTTTTCCTTCTTTGATTATATTGTTCGAAGATGGTTAGGTCATTATTGATATTGGGCTCGTTAAGATAGGGACCATATAATATCGAAAATGGCGAATGACCTGTAGTACAATGGATGCTTTGATTATATATTAAGATAGCAGAGGTCATTAAGTTTTGTGGAGTTTCGTCAGGGTTTTGCATTTTAAGGATTCGCAACTTCTCTAACAATGTAGAATGTAATCTTTCTACAGGACTGTTGGACGATGAATTTCCAGGGGTAGTATAATGTACTTCTACGCAAAATAGTTGGCAAAACTCTTTGAAGAGATTGTTTTTGAATTCAGCTCCATTATCAACAACAATTTTAGAAGGGGAATTATGATGAGAAAAGTAATGCCTTAGTTTTCCAACAATGGTAACTGCGTTTTTGTCTGTTACGAAATAAGCTTGGGCGTATTTGGAGAAAGGGTCGATGATGGTTAGAAATTGGCAGTTTGAAAATTGGAATAGGTCAAGCAAGATGTAAGGTCTTGAAAGGTTTTCCCGCTAATAAGGGACCTTCGTAGGCTATTTTATAAGGGTGTCTTTCGTACTTGTTCTGTAAGCAGATTTCACAAGTGTTTATGGTGTTGGTAATAGAATTCCTTAATTTAGGCCAATAATATTTTTGTTTAAGCTGATTATAAGTTTTGGTTATACCATTATGATTATTCTGGTGATAGTTGGAAACTATTTCCTTTTGTTGCGCGTCGTCAGTGATATCAGTAAGATAAGTATTAGAAAAGACTAATCTTGCGGATGGATTTAGATTAGCGTTAATTATTCTTTGAAACTCTATCCTTAGTTCTTGGTCTGGAATGTAAATGGTAAATGTCGCATCTGGTTTTATTATTTCCTTCAGTATTTTCACTATATGGTCTTGTCGCTCGGTTTTTGAAATTTCTACAAAATGGTGGTTTTTCTTAAATGGCTTCGAATATACATGTTTAAATTGGTTTCCGTAATCAATTATTAGGCGGTTTGTAGCGTAATTGACGGGTAATTCTGATATTGGAAGATGTTTGCCTTGGGTATCATTACTAGAATGTACCGTAATGTTTGAATTTGCATCTTCTTCTCTTATATTTTCAGCAGGTTTTTCTTTGCTTGCGCTCTCGTTAAGATCTCTTACTTGATTGGAGATGATTTCTTCGTATTTGTTGCCTAAAGCAAAATCTGCAATATCAAAGTCTGCGAGATTGGCAACTGAATCATCGACGTTAGGGACACTAGAATGTGTGTCGTTTGATTTGTGAATATTGATCTCGATACGGGAGAGAGCATCCGCGACGACGTTTTCCTTTCCTCTTTTATATTTTATTTCAAAATTGAACTCTTCTAATTTGAGTCTCCATCTAATTAATCTTGAATTGGGTTCTCTGATCTTAGATAACCAAACAAGAGGATTGTGATCTGTTTCGATTATAAACTTTTGTCCATACAAATACGGGCGAAAGTGTTTAGTGGAGTCTACTATAGCTAGCAGTTCTCTTTCAATTGTAGAATAGTTCTTTTCGGCTGTATTGAGAGTTCTTGAATAAAATGCTATCGGGTGTTCATTTTGTGAAAGGACGCTTCCTATCGCTACGTTCGAAGCATCTGTAGTGAGTTTAAATGGTTTGTTGTAGTCCGGATGTTGGAGGATAGGACAATTTGTAATTAATTCTTTGCATTTCTGGAACGCATTTTTGTATTCGGTATTTTCGGCATCAACGGAACTACCTTTTCGAAGACATTTGGTCAATGGGAAAGTAATTTTTGAGAAGTTTTTGATGAAACGTCTATAATAGCCTACTAATCCCAGGAATGCCTTGATTTCTTTCTGGCTTTTTGGAATGGGGTAGCGTTGGATGGCTTCAATTTTAGTTGGATAGGGTTTTATCCCATCGGGAGTGATGACGTGCCCTAGGAAGGAAACTTCCCTGCAGAGGAATTCTGATTTGTCCGGCTGAACTTTTAGGTTGACTTCTTTTAATCTTTTGAATATTATCCGTATGTGGTCAATATGTTCTGAGAGTGATTTTGAAAATATGACGACATCGTCCATGTAGACAAAGCAAAATTTATATAGGTATTCTCTTAGTACTTCATCCATCATTCTTTGGAATGTGGCTGGAGCATTTTTGAGGCCAAAGGGCATCCGAAGGTACTCAAAATGACCATTGTTCACAGTGAACGCAGTTTTTTCGACGGAATCTGAACTCATCTCGATTTGATGGAAGCCTTGAGCTAAATCGAGAGTAGTGAAATAGGTGCACTTGCCAAGGTTATCTAGGATATCATCGATACGTGGGAGCGGCCATTTTTCTTCAACGGTTACGTCGTTGAGCTGGCGGTAATCGATTACTAGTCTGTATTTCTTCTTACCGGAAGCATCTGCCTTTTTCGGAACTATCCAGACTGAGGCGGAATAAGGCGAGATGGAAGGTTGAATAATTTTGTTGTCCAATAGTTTTTGAACTTGGGACTGTATTTCCTGGTTCATAGAAGGTGGATGTCGATAGGATTTTACATAGATTGGACGATCATTATTAGTTCGGATATAATGTTTAGTTTGACTAGTGAAAGAAAGGTCACATCCTTCGTGGTACATAATGTCTTTGAAATCGTATAGAAGGGGAATAATTTTCGATTTTTCCAAAGGTGTCAAATGATCCAATCGTAGGAATTCTGAAGGATTGAATTTCTTTTTGATAGATTCACTAGGAGGGTCTAATAATTCAAACTGATCGTGCGGAATGACTTTTATTCTTTGATGAAAATTGATATCTACTTCAGGAGCGGGATTAGGGATTTTACAATAACCATTTCGTACGTCAACTAGACTGTCGGGTATAATATGGTCTCCAACTGTAAATGAAGGCAGAATAGCAATGCCGTTTTCGTAGTTTACCGGAATGCATAGATGGTTGTTATTAAGGTTCTGAATAGGTTGAGTCAAAGGTTTATTATAAGCAAGAGAAAAAGGAACCTTAATATTCCTAAGAGTTAAAAGTTTCTTCTCGTAATCTATTAATGCATGAAGATGTTTCAAATCCTTCTTTCCTATCAGTGCGTCAAAGTCATTGTGCCAATTTAAAACTCTCATATCTAAATTATCGTTAATTCCTAATTCTTTTAATAACGGTATAGTTAAATTTTTATTTTCTTTGTACGTATTTTTGCAAGCGGTTACTTCGAAAGGTTCGAAAAATATCCTTTCAGGAAATTGATTAGCAATTTTAGGAGAAATGATAGAGTCGGTAGCACCAGAGTCAATGAGGACAGTTATTTGTATTTGAGGAAGATAGAAATATGGTAATTCAATTTTCTGGGCTATGTTGTTCAGGTTGATGGGAGATGAGGGCGAAGTTCTTGAAAATTTTCAGGTGCCCTTTCTGAAATGTTTTCATTAGTCTTTTCGACGGCAGGAGGTGGTCGACAGAATTGAGGGTTGGTCATTTCGAACGAAGAATGATCCTCTTGAGGATAGTATGAAGAGGCATCTTGATAATATGAAGAATAATCATACTCCTCGGAAGGTTCTTCCACAAAATACTCTTCGTTATGCGGTTCCGTATAAGTTTCAACGTTGGTCAATTCTCTAGCGGTGAAATTTCTCGGACCGGTTTGTTGAAATGCATTAGGGAATCTATGAGGTTGTCGATTCTGATAGATTTTCTTAGGGCCTCCAGTTGAAATAGACATTGGTGTAGGGGTGTCTAATTTAAAAGGTCTATTAGTCTGTGGGGCAAATACATTTCTGGGTTTCCCAAATACTTGTGCATTTGTCGGATAATGCCTCGGCGGCATTGGTCGAGGTTGGATGTGAATTGGCTGACTCGGGAAAGCCGGTTGTCTTGGTTGAGGAAAATTCATTTGATGTTGGAAGAAAGGTTTAAATACTGGTCTATTAAATGTATTATTGTCATTAAATTGTGTATTTGTATTATTCGTAAAATTGACCTGTGACTCGATCATATTAAAATTAACGACGTGTGAAAAGGCGTCGTCAAGCGTGTTTGGATTTTGCAGCATTAGCATTGTTTTTAATGTCTGCGGAGAATTGGCCGTTAATATTAGGACAGACGTTTTTTGTACCTGACTAAATAATATTATTTTTGAAGTTTGATCCTCAACTTCGCACTGAATTTTCGAGATAATTCTTTGAACAAATGTTTTTAATCGGTCTACAAAATTTAAAATCGTTTTGTTTTTATTAATCTTTATATATTGTAGTTGTTGCATTAATACTTGATAAGTTATAGGGTCGCCAAATTTTTCTCTAAGAGCAACTTTTATCGTAAGCCAGTTAGTTAAGTCTGGTCTCGACAGGAGAAATTCTCTCGCGTTGTCTATTAATTTAGATTTTATAGCTGCCATAACTACCTTATTTAAATTCTCATTATCGTTACTTGCGTAAAGATAAAAGAATTCGTCGATGGCAATTATGAAACTCTCGAGGTGGTTTTGCGCACCGGAGAATGTGGGTAAAAGTGATGTGTGAAAACGGATGTTTTCCATTGTGTTAAATATATTTACTTGATTAAACGAACTTAAGTCTAATTCTGAGCTTAAATTAATTGATTGATTTGTTAAAATTTCTTTTGTTGAATCTGTTTCTGTGTTACTTTTTGGTTCACTTAACCCTAATTTTGCCTTATTATTCAATAAAATTTTTGTCAGGCGTTTTGAAGAATCAGACATTTACATATAAATACGTAAAAATGGCAATTCAGTTTTACTTACAATATAATCAATGAAGATTCCATTTATAAGTACACAACCAAAGGGTTCCCTATAAAGGCGTCGCTGAATTGGCTTGTCTGACGTCGGTCTTCTGGAGGGTAGGTCGGACTAGGACTGCAGCTTCCTCTGACAACACGGTAGACGGTGGCTGGATCCTGGGTTCGTACCTTCTTCGATAGTGCCTTAAGACTTGAGAATCACTTCTGCACAACGGTAAACCGATAAAGGGCAGAATGACACTATCCTGTTCGCAGCGCCAGTTAAATACGAAAACCGACAAACTTCGTTTTAAAAAACTTTATTTTATAATAAGGGCACTTAAACTAATGAACAATATCGTGAACAGCACGAGCTTACAACATTGATTACTTACATTGATTACACTACAATATTGATTACTTTTTATAATACAGGTTTTCCTTAAATATAAAACATATTGCTTATTCAGCGTTAGGGAAATATAACTTATAGCTTATTCGGCGTTAAGCAATGGACATCCGTCGGTTTGGGGTCATTACTCGCGGACAATATGATCTTGGACTTTTAAAACTTTTAATTTAGCACCAGGCACATCATCTACTGTTAATTCCATTTTGAAAATATACTTTTAACATTAGATAGCAGATTGAAAATGTTTGTAACCCCTATGCGTGTATCCTCTTCCGAGGAAAAACGCGCGCACTTGCTACGATCGGCCTCGTCCGGCGCGGCTTCGCATCGCTTGGCTTCGCGTCGCCGGCAGTGTGAAAGACGCCTTATAGATGATTTTCCGTATAGAAGTTTAATTTCTGCATTAGTTTTTTTTCTTTTCATATTGACTCTTGTCATTTCACTCCACCAAATATCTTCCTTAGTACTCTTCTCTCCCCGACATTCAATTTTTCTTCTTCTTTTTTGTTCATTTCCCAACATTCACACCCATATAGTACCGTGGGTTGAATAACTGTTCTGTATAACCTTAATTTTGCTGACCATGTTATTTTTTCGTATGTATGTTGACCATGTATGTTGTATAACGCTCCCATAACTTTGCTTCCCCTTACCACCCTTTTTTCAATTTCCTTTACTTCATAACTTTTGATGGTTATGGTAACTCCCAAATACTCAAATTCTTTAACTCTTTTATATTTATAATGATTGTTTTGTTCCCTTTTAATTATAATTTGTTCTCCATCATCCCCAATTTCTCTCATCTCAAGGAATTTTGGCTTATTGTCATTAATGCGCAGACCATATTCTTGCGTTTTTTTTTCAAACAGTCTAAAGATTCTTACTAGCTCTGTTGTTGTTCTTGACTTGAGTATTAAGTCGCCTGCGTATGCTAATAACTGGCTTTTGCTATTGTAAATTGTTCCTCTTGCTCGTATTCTGCTTTCTCGAAGTATTACCTCTAGCAGAGCATTAAAAACTACAATAGACATGAGATCCTCTTGTTTCAATCCCTTGCTCACTTCGAATTTTTCTGTCGAAAGGAACGTCTCCACCACCACTCTGTATTCTGTTTTTCTTAGTGACATCTATGTCATTTCTTCGGGACTTGGAGTACGTTCAATTCTTGATATTCTTCCATTTGTTCGTTTAAATATATTTCAAGTCTGCTTCTTATAGCTTTTGCAATAACCTTAGAAACTGCATCGAGTAATGTGATTTTTCTATGATTTGAGCATTCTGTTTTATAACCTTTCTTATATACGGGACAAATTATAGCCTCCCTCCAACTCTCTGGCAATTTTCTTCTGCCCATATCCGTTTTATCAGTCCATATAACCATGCAAATAATGTTTTTCCTCCGTGTTCCCATCTTCCCCCCATCTCCGCTGTTATGTTATTGAGTCCTGCGCTTTTGTTGTTTTTCAGATTCTTTATTATCCTATTTATTTCTACTTTGGGAGGGACTTCCACTACCCGATTCAACACATTATCGTTCTGGCTCTCCCCCGTTTAGTCTTCTTCGTTATTCATCATTTCAGCCTTTAACAGGTCTTCAAAATGTTCTCTCTAGTTTTTATATCTCCTACTAAGTGTACATCCTTGTTTTTAACGCACTTTGGTTGCTTTGTTCAGGGTTCTTTTCTTTGTTCAGCAATTGGATTCTTCAGCATCTTTTGCCTGGCTACTTTTCTCATCTCGATTGATTTCCTGCAGTCTCCATCGAACCACTCTTTCCCTTTACTTTTCATCTATATTCCTAGATATTACTCCTGGTGTCACTTCCTTCAATCCTATTTCTAACTCTTCCCATTCCCTCTCAATAATATGTTGTGTTGATCACTTAGAATATTTTTTGTGATTTCTTCTTCAAATTGTGGGGCCCTAAAGTCATCTTTTAATTTTCTTACATAATTTTTTTTAATTTCTTTTAGTGGCTGACTTTTTGTTGGCACCTCTTCCTTGATGTTTGTTATCACCAGAAAGTGATCAGAATCCATATCAGCCTCTTTAACTAGCCCCGCGTGCTTTTTGCTTGTATGTGATTGTGTCCCCCCAATTTGTCCCGAAGGAGCTGAATTTTCTTCACTAAGAGCATTGCAAAGAGATTGCTGGTAACATACATGAATGAGCCAATTCAGACTTCACATTCTTGAAACCCTTCATAATGACTGATGTGATGCATAATTTAACATACTAATTATGTCAAAACTGCTCGAAAAGCATACCCATGTTGATTTTCTTTAACTATTATGATGTTGCACACTTGAAATTATTTTTCAAATGAGCAAGTAGTCAATAGGCAATATTATCTGGGTGTTATAAAGCACTTGAGAGAGAATGTTTACTGAAAAAGACAAAATTCGTGGAGTAATTTATGGATTTTACTCCACGCTTAAACGCCATCCCACCCATCGATCCTTGCTGGAGAATGTTTTCATCAAAATACAAAGTATGTTATTGATTGATTTGTCCGATACTTTGTGATTGTTCATTTTTTAAAAAGGAATATAACAATTTTTTACTTTGTTATCTATTACTTTTATTTTTAAAACACAATTTTGTTTTTACAAAGTATGTTAATGACCAAGCATTGGTGACCAAGAAGAAGTTAAAAATTATACAAATAAAATATCAAGACAAGATATAATAACAGACCAGATATCTCAACATATATTATATCTCAATATCTTATATTATCAAGTATATTATATTATATTTATTCCATTATACAGGGTTATCCATTTCGTAGTTTGGAAAATACAGCACTACATTTTGACAACTGTCAAACTTAAATGTCATCCAGAATGTCATCATAAATGTCACATCCAGAATGTGATTTGTTTAGTTTAAGGTTTGTCATTATCGTTTAACTACCGATTAACGCGTTAGAATTTTTAAAAGTTTTTATACAAATAGTGATTCAGCCGTAGCCACGTTTCGCGCCCTACGAACAGAAAGCAGTCGCCATAATCGTTCTTCTGAGCGCACAATTTCAAACACAGTCAAAAAATTTTAAAATACTGGCTCCGTTACGAATGTGGTAAGATATGTGCATCATCGTAATGCTGGGTCGATGAAGAATATCGCTGCTGTTAGTGAACAAGCATGACTGAAGACCTAAATGTATCGATTCCTCGGCGTTCACAGTTTATGGGATTGTCTTATGGAACATTATGGCGTATCATGCATGTAGACTTGCATCTTCATCCTTAGAAAGTTAACTCACGCAAGAATTGAAGCCCGCCGATCATAAAATGTACCGAACATACGCCGATTTGGTGCTTGAACATTCACCTGATTTTTCGAACAAAATCTTCTTGCACGATAAGGCTCATTTCTCGTTCGACAAATTCGTAAATAAGCAAAATTGTCATATATGGGGCTCTGAAAACCTACAAGTGATTGTGGAAAGTCCATTGCATCCGCAAAAGGAGACTGTTTGGTACGTGTTATGGTTTGGTGGTGTAATTGGCCCCTACTTCTTCGAAAACGAAGAAGGAGTGACTGTTAAAGTCAATTCTAAGCGCTATAGCCGTATGATAACCGATTATTTTGCCCAGAAATTGAAGATTTTGATCTGAGCGATAAGTGGTTTCAACAAGACGGCATCACAAGCCATACAATACGACCAATTTTGGCTTTATGCGCGACGAGTTTCCAGGCCGCGTAATTTTGATATTTGGTGATGTCAATTGACCGCCAAGGCCATGCGATTTGACGCTGTTAGACTTTTTCTGTGGGGCTACGCAAAAGATCGTGTTTACGTAAACAATCTTTAAAATCTTGGGCAGTTGAAAATCGTCAAGTCATGGCCGAAATACCAACCAAAATGTGCGGAAAAGTAATCGAAAGATACCTCAAAAAGATTGAGTCATTCAAGCTGTCACGTGGTGGACATTTAAATAATGTATTCCATTCTTAGTAGCAATGTCCAACCTATAACATAAAAAATTCATTAAAAGCTCAACTAGTTGTGTGCTTTTTTAAATTTTACTTTCCGCAGCACAAAATGGATAACCTTTTATAAGTCATATTTGTAAATTTAACCAACAAACTTAATACATATGAAAAGGTAGTAAAAAAGTAAATCGCAGTAAGTATAGTGCACAATAGCAAACTAAACAAACTATAGCACTATAGCAAACTAAACAAATAAAAAATAAATACTAAATATTCACTATTCATTATATCTGCTGCTACTCAATAAATCAAAACAAAATGAATATTTAACAATACTGAATTTCAGTATTGTAATGGATTTCATCAAATTTTGTCCTGAAAGCATTTGCACGACAATTGGCCAAAACAAAATCCTCGTATAGCCCCACCTTCTAAGACGTGATCTGAACATAAATTATACCGTCAACTAGTAGATAAATATTCTGTTATCAGTAGACAAGAACAAATAACAGAAAATGCTCCATTTGCCAAACTTGATAAAAAATTTAACAAATTTATATATAAACAATTTCAATTAATGTATAACAATTCAATTTATTATAACGTTCAATGTAAAATATTATCAATTTTTGACAAATGGGATACACTACAATATAATTAAAATAGGCAATTCCCGTATAAAGATAAACTTAAAAGAAAATACAATTAAATTTCCAAAATATAGTCGTAAGTTTCCGAAACCTAGTAAAGTCACTGATTTCTTTAATTACATACGGGTTAATTTAACATTAGTCGCAGCAGGTACTTTAACTATGCGACAAAACCGAGAAAACAACGATTTCAAGTGGAAAGCATTTATAATTCGCAACGTACGTTTTCCACTAGAGAGTAAAGGAAAATAACTTTTCTGGTGCAACCTTATTCACCTGTTGAACACTCAACTACTTGTAATACTATGTTGGATCCGTGTTTATTTTGGTAAAGTTTCTAATACAACCTGGATAAAATGATTTTTCGCATTTTCCCAAAAAAAAAGAAATGTTATTTTAGACTGTTACGACAAAGAAATGATACATTATTTAGGACAAACTTCAGCGAAAGATTATTCAAATAGTCAAAGTACAATGATATTGCAAATAGTTTTCAATATTATAACATTACGTGGAGGGATTTTCTACATGTGTATGCGGTTTGGTGTGATTAATGAAACTAGGGATTATAATGCGCGTAAGGAGACCCCCATCAAACTTCTTGCTCGAGCTTGGCGACTTTCGACAGACTTTGACATTAATTACCTTTGTCACTTTGTTTTTTTTTTAAAGCAAGGACTTGAAGGTTATTCAAACTTCTGTATTTCAATTTATTTTTATCTCCATAGGGTTAACGTTATTTGTGCAGTTTTGAATATATAAAGCTTTCTGAAACAGTTAAATGTATTAGCTGAATATTGACGCAAGCAGTTGTCTCTTTTGGAATTGAATATGATACAAGTTTAATCTGCTCCAGTCTATGGCTTCGCGTCTGATCAATGAGTCTCGGTATAATTGGATCAATTGGAAATTCCAACATACCTCGTATAACACGAAGTTTTAAATGATCGTGATACATAATAGAATCCTAAAGCTAACAAAATAATTTAATTTGCCCTTAGTCGATCTTAGACTAATTTTAATCGTCCTTATAAGTTTGTAAATGTTTTTGATAGCCCCTGATCACTTAGATCACACACTCACATTAGATCACTAAATACTAAAAATAACCGGAAGAAAGGCTGTAGCTACTCCAAGCTAAACTGTGCCTATATAGTCGAGGTAGTCTTGGTGGTGTGGTTTTCATATTTGAAATCTATTAAAATCGTATCAAAAACCTAACGAAATATTCAATGAAAACCTATTCGAGCAATAGATCATCATTTAACATGTTAACAACCATGCGTGGTGCTGATACTGGTGCTGGTACTGATGCACATCCTGATTTCTGCACGGATCGTGTGACCCTATTGGGGCACAGTGGAATGTAATGTTCCAAGTCATGTGGGTCTCACAGAGACGCAGCCACATGGTTTTTAAATATGTCATTTAGTGGGTCTGGTCCCTAAGAAACAAAAATTTGCTTTTGTTGGAATTTTTGTGTATTTTTGTATGTTATAGTATTTATAAAAAAATCATAATTACTTTTTTAAGTTTTTCAATGATCTTTATACTATCATATAGTTTTTTTTTATAAAATTTTTAACTTGAAGTTCGGAAATGTGACTATATAAACTCCAAAACAAATGTGATCGAACATTAGCTAAGGTAATTTAAATTTTTAATTTTAGATTAGGATTTATGTTGGGTCATTTTGTCACCTATAAATACTGTTTTCTCTCATACTGTCAAAGTTTATGTGATTTATTGGTTGTGTACATAATTTATTTGATAGATAGTATATAACAAAAATATGTCGATGAAAAAACTATCTGATCGAAAAAAAAATAACTATTTTAAATGTAGTGATATCGAAAACATCTTGGACTATTCAGATGCAGATTCCATATTTGAAGCAGATGAAGATGAGTTCAGTACAAGTAGGGTCGAAGATATTTTGCTAAGTAAGAAAAAAAAAGTAGAGCCTACACCTGGGCCTAGGAATAGGCCTGGTTTGCCTGACCAAGACCCAAGTGACAATTCTGATTGTTCTGTTTTCTTCCACGAAATAGTTATGTAGTCTGGAGTAAGTTTTCTATATCTGATAAACTATTTTCTGCAAGATTTCGACAAGAAGTAATTAATAGCCTCTCTTATTTTTCTACGGCGAAGTTAAAAATTCACTAGTTACGGAAACAAATAGATACGGTGAACAACAAATGATAAAGGGTATATGTGAAGGATCAATCAGAGAACACTCTGTTTTGTCTAAGTGGTATTATACCGATGCAAATGAACTTATGCGATTTTTTGACCTTATAATTTGGATGGGGCTTGATCAAAACCTACCCAAAGAAATTATTACAGTAAAAAAATGCTCTATAAGAGTGAAGTTCCAAAGTTAAACCGTATAAGTAGAAATTGGTTTGAGGCATTGCTACATTTTCTACATTTCTGATAATGAAGATTGCTCACTATGTGACAGATTTTATAATATTGCTCCATTTGTAAAAATGTTAAATAACAAATTTTAGCATATTTGCAATCCAAAAGAAAAAGTATGCATTAATGAAACAATGGTTCCATGTCGGGGAAGGTTAGGGGTTTATTCAGTACATTCCTGGGAAGAGACTCAAATACGGTGTCAAACTATTCAAACTTTGTGTTAATGGAGGCTATACTTATTGGGTTAAAATATATGGCGGTGGTGTTCAAACCTCTAATAAGCCATAACCGACAACAGTTGTACTGGAACTGATGGAACATCTTCTCAATACGGGTGGAACCCTTTTTACCGAAAACTTATATAGACGTGTTGGTCTACCACATGAGCTGAATAACAGCCACACACATTTAGTTGGTACCCTGAGTCAAAACCGGAAACTTAATTAAAGGTAGTAACAAGTACCAAATTGAATAAGGGCGAAATGAAAATGCAAAAAAACAACACAAAAGTTGTAGTAGAAAAATGGAAAAAAACGCGGTGTTTTATTTCTGATAACGAAAGCTGAGTCAAAACCGGAAACTTAATCCAAAGGTAGTAACAAGTGCCAAATTGAATAAGGGCGAAATTAAGATGCAAAAAAGCAACACAAAAGTTGTAATAAAAAAATGGAAAAAAACGCGGTGTTTTATTTCTGATAAGGAAAGCTGTCCCAGAAAGGTTGAAGTTCCAACAAAAACAGATAATATTTCGAAACCATCAACCATAGTGGAATACAATACAGCCAAAGGGTTTATTGTTATGTCTGATCAAAAAGCTTCCTATAGCTTTTCAGTATGCGGCGAGATCAAATAATGCCGGAAATTGTTGGTAAACTGTTGACAAACACTGTTCTAGTCAATGCCCTAGTGATGTAAAGATAATAGTACAAAGAAGGAACTGGAAAAAAACACAAGTGTCACAGAGTGGACAACCAACCCAAAAATAAAAATCAAGTCCAACATTCTATAGAGGAGAAACAAACCCGAGGCACCTGCCTCGGGTTTGTTAGGCAAGTTGGATACCTCCAACTTGCTAAAAAACATACGCCGAAAGAAAAAGGTGTCAACCAGCCAGAAGAATGCCAAAAAAGTATATTCTTTTTGTCCTGCGTGCTTTGAAAATGTGCCATATATGTGTGTAACTTGTTTTTTCGAAAGCCATACTTTTGTCCTTAAGTGGTAATGATAAATATTTATATTTTTCTTTCACTGGAATGTGATGTTACGTATATATAATACAAATCACTAGTTTATTTCTTGAAATAAAATGCTAAATAAAACATTTTCTTTTAATCCCAATTTCTTTTTAATTACATCACGTATACCAATTTAATGCACATGTTTTTTTTTTGTATAAAACCCGTTTTCAATAACTTAATTCACAAAAAAATGTATTGTGAAACTTCCTTTTACCAGGATTTAACAAAAAACTACCCTGGTCCAGGAATAAAGTTTCAAAATTTAGCGCTCGTTGTTTGCGTGTTAAATTTGTTACAACTGCAAAACTGCTAAAAAATGTATAAAAAAAATAATATGTGTAAAAAAAAATGAGTGGAATATATATTATTTAATCGTATTTTGACTTCAAGTTTATAACAAAGTGCAATTGAAACCAGTATTTCTTAAAACAATACTCATGTTTTTGTTTTTTGCCACCATTTTATTATAACAACATACCTATTAGCACTAGCCTATTATAACAACATACCCTCCTGATCCATATTTTCATAATTTCCGCCACAAAAGCTGGTTATCACGTAGCGATATAATGGTTCTTCAAAAGCAACCGCATTGCCAATTTGATCTTTTAAAAAGGGGGTTTTAATAACTGCTCTGGGTTACAAACCACACGATAAAGTATCATTTAGGGGACACCAAATAAGATCTTAAACTCATTTTGAATTTGTTCACCGCATTTGTTCATGAATCAGTTTCATCTTTAAAAATAAATTATTTAAAAAGTCATTGTTTGTCAATTTTATAGCAGACGGTTTTTCTAAATGACAATCACTCGGTATCTCCAATATAAATAATTAGTAAATTATTTTTTTTATCCAATAGTTCTTCATCGAATTTGAGCCATTTGCCCTTAGATCTTATTTGCAGAAGATAATAACGGAATTCCAACTTTAAAAAAGCACCAGGCTACGATTGCATTCCATGTAAAATATTTCAAAACTTTACTAAAAACTTAATTACAATCCTTAACTTCAAAATTTCCTGCTCTATGGAGAGTAGCTGAAATAACGCTTATCCTGAAACCATGTAACTAACCTAAAAATGTCAAATCTTGTCAATTTATTAGTCTAGAAAAATTGTGATTTTCGGAACTAACATATATTTTAGGAAAAAAGAAAATAACCCAAATGTTTTAAATCGGATTTAAACAGCAATACTCAACCATTCAACACATATATCGTGTTAAAAAAATAATTCATTAAGATGTTAAGTCACGCAGATACTGTTCTACTATCTTTCTGTACATCGGACATGTTTCTGATATAGTTTGGCACAAAAGATTGTTGTATAAATCGAAAAGCACTTTGCCTGTAAACTACTTTACACTGTTAAAATCACATCTCCCACACAAACATTTAAAGTCAAATATGAAGGTAAAATCAATCATCATCAATCAAATATCAAACTTTTACAATTTTGAATCCCACAGGGAAAATACTGGGTTCTGTCTTATACATATTATACATTATAGACTTATTAAAGTCTCCTAGTAAAACAGATACATTTACTGACAACCTAATACAAATCCAACTACAGCATTGAAACTTTTACAAACGAATTTGTACTCTAGGAGTGGTGACAAGGGGAAAGTAAAACCAAATGAAGAAAAATCAGCATATGTAACATATACTGTATGTAGATATATTTGTCCCTCTATAACTCTTAACAATACATAAATTGCCAAGATAAAGCTACCAAATCACAATTTAAAAATTTTAGAGAAAAAAAGGTAGAGTTTCAGCTAACAACTCAAAATAAATTATTGTTATTTGAATTGTCGTGTTTATTGCGATCGAAATAATTCAGTTTTTATTGCATGAGCATCTAAAGGTTTAATTTAACATACAATGTAATATTTTATAACGTTTCAGTATAAATTTATTTTTTTTTATTTGCATTATATTTTTTTACTGCATCAAATGTTTTCTTAAGGTGTTTAGTTTTTAATGAACTTTCAGTCTATTCTTGTATTTAACTGAAGTAGCCGATACTTAATAGAAATAAATTTTAAATAAATAAGCAAAGATTAATATCTAAATATTTGAACTGTATGTATTGTTGTGATTAGAAATATCAACTTTGGTGTAAATGCTACTGTTTAGTGTTAAAACTTTGCAACGTCTATTAAATATATTCTGCTTTTATAAAATTGTAATATAGTATTCAATTGACAGTGAAGGTAGAAATATGTGTTTCATTTTAGGTTATGGGCCCAGGTACGAGTAATAAAATATCGTTTTTGTTGGCAGTTAGGTAGTTGAGGTCAGTTCTTTTTTTTTTATTGTGTGATCGTTATTTGCCTCTTTAAATAACAAAAAAGAATGGCAACTATTTAGTTAATGTGCCTAAGTGAAAAGGCTAAGAAAAATATACCGAGTGGACTTTCGCAGCGGAGAATTATCTAATTCTAGAGGGCAAGCTAGATTGTATAAAGCCAGTCCCTGGAAAGGAAATAGATACCGCAGATGACGCAAAGACAAAAGCGTAGCTAATATTTGTATATATAACTGTATATATAACTGTATATATAACTGTATATATAACTGTATATATAACTGTATATATAACTGTATATATAACTGTATATATAACTGTATATATAACTGTATATATAACTGTATATATAACTGTATATATAACTGTATATATAACTGTATATATAACTGTATATATAACTGTATATATAACTGTATATATAACTGTATGTGCATATAAAAAATGTGAAGACATCGAAAGAATTATGGGACAAGCTGAGGACATTATTTGATGACTCTATTTTTATGAGGAGAATCAGTTTGCTTCGTAATTTGACCTCAATTCGTCTAGAAAGCAGTAGTTCCATGATATCCTACGTAAGGCAAATGGTCGAGACCGGACAGAAATTAAGTGGTACCGGATTTAATATCAGTGACCATATTAAACGTGGATAGGATGTTTGTTATTGACTGGGTTAACAGATAAATTTTCGCCAATGATTATGGCAATTGAACATTCCGGCATTCCCATTACAACGGACGCCATTAAAACCATATTGTAACGATTCTTTACCGAGCGCCCCCGTATAGCTGCTGAAGTCCTTTCGGATTGTTCAAAGCCACCCGCCGACGATCCGACGGCGGCATAGTCGGCAAAAAGAAGAAAGGAAATTCATTATAAATAGTTTTAGTTTAGTATCGGTTTAGAGTTGGTCGCGATAACGTTGTCAAAAATAAATAAGAGTAGTTTGATAGTGTGTTAAAATAAATACAGTGTTGTCATTTTAAGTTAGTGAATAAACTCTTTTGTAATAGACTGAACGATAGTTTAATTTCACACCCAAACGAACAGCAGAAACGTTACAATTGGTGTCAGGTGTGGGGTGTGAAATTGTTAAGGACAATTACAGTGAAAAGAGTAACAGAATTAAAATAAAATGACCACGAAAAAGGTGACACTAGAAGAACTGAAGGTGGTTGACCTAAAAAGAGAGTTGGAAGAACGGGATGAAAGCACGGCAAGAGCAAAAGCCGTGTTAAAGGCCAGATTGGGGGACGCCCTCGTACAAGAAGGTGAGAATCCAGTTAATTATTTTTTTGAAGTACCAACAGATATTAATGTACTTTTAAACAGTCTTAAAGAAGAGATGTTACCGAGTAATGATAGTCTTAAAGAGGAAATGAAGCAGAGTAATAACAGTCATGAGGAAATGATGTTTAAAATCAGACAGGATTCGGAGGAACTAAGGGGAAAATTGGAAAATAGAATGGGATAAATGAAAACCGACATAACAACAGAAGTGGTGAGTAAAATAGGAGAAATTAAAATCCAAATAATAAATATGGAAAGTAAGGTACAAGCTGTCCAACAAAAACTTGAAAAAGATATGGAAAGTATAGTACAAGCAAACCAACAAAAACTTGAAAGAAGGATTACCTTCCTGGAACACAGAAGCAGGGTACAATAACAAATCTAGCCTGTAGTAGTAACTCAAAAACTGCAAAGATTAGGATGAAGCCACCTCAGTTTGATGGAAAAACGTCTTGGGCTAATTATTTCAAGCAGTTTGAGGCTGCTTCAAAGGTAAATGGATGGTCGCCAGAAGAGAAAACCGTTGCCTTAACTTTAGCTTTGAGAGGCGATGCAACTGATATATTACAAGTCCTTTCACCAGCCGAGCAGGACGATTACGAACAACTAGTTAAGAGATTGGAGGTAAGATACGGCCAATCTCAATTTGAACATGTCTATCAAACTCAATTAAAAAATCGCCAACAAAAGTCCAATGAATCTCCGCAAGAATTTGAGGCCGACATTGCTAAACTGTGCCGACTTGCATATTCTGATATCCAAGAGTCTGCAACAGAACGTTTGGCCGTACAAGCATTCTCGGATGGTCTTCGATATCAAGAGACGAGAAAGGCGTTGATCTTAGCCCGACCGAAGAAGCTCTCTGAAGCCTTGGCATGTGCCCTAGAGTATCAAGCCGCCATCGAAACTTCTAGAAGCTGTACACGGATACGATACATTTCAGGCGACGAAGACGCTGGAGACGCGAGTCACCAAGACGCAGCCACGTTCCGGGCAATAAACAAGTTTGATAGAAACGATATTCGATGTTGGACATGTGGAAGAAGGGGTCATACGAGGAGCCAGTGCAAGGAAGACAGGAAGCAGGAGGCATCCTAACCGAAGGCGTCGGGAAACTAAAAGTGGTCGGCGATAGGGGGCAATCGTTGGCCAGTAATCAATACGCCCCGTCCCGAATGGCTAAAGTGTCATCCATTAAACACCAAGTCGATAGTGTATTTGTCTATGGATTGATAAATGGCAAAGAACACCCTATACTATTGGACACCGGTGCCACTAAAACCATCATCCGACCCGACATTGTGAAAAAGTCCACGTCACTACAACCAACCAAATGGCGATTGAGGACTGCTACCGTAGAAGCCGCCACCGTACAGGGAGAAGTAGACATTAACTTCTACATTGGAAATACCCTAATTCACCACCGGGCATTGGTCGCTAACATAGAAGATAAAATCATCCTCGGAATGGACATCATGAGCAGAGAAGGCTTTGGATTAAACTTTAAGCGAGGAACATTGACGGTTAATGGAGAAGAAATTGTCCTACACCGAAGAGAGGAAGAAACAGTCGGAGTTACGCTCGCAAAAGATGCGTCAATACCCGAGCGCAGTCAAGTTATACTGTCAGGCGAATTGGACGAGGGTTCGGTGAATGGAAACATTGTCATGTTTGAACCTCTCAATGATGATAGTAAACTTGGACGCGGACTGGCAGTAGCAAAGACGGTGGTATGTGCTGAGGGACAGGTACCGGTGAGAGTAATGAACGTTAACTACTACAGTGTGTCTCTGAAGAAAGGTACGATTCTAGGATACTGTTCTCCGATCCTTTCCATTGCAAGAAACATTAATACCGAAGTTAAGCCAGAGCGAGAATTACCAAAAGAGCTAACGGAACTATTGGACATATCATCGGGACAATTGGACAAAAACCAAAAAAACAGGCTGAGAAGACTTTTGATCAAGTTCCAGGAGACGTTTGATATAGGAAAAGGTAATAAGGGCCGAACCAACAAAGTACAGCACACCATCAGCACCGGTGAAGCCCGTCCCATCCGACAACCAGCCAGAAGATTACCGCTCGCTAAACGAGAAGAAGCCAACCAGATCGTACAGTCCATGCAGATGGATGGAGTTATTGAGCCGTCAACCAGTCCCTGGGCGTCACCTGTTATACTGGTAAAGAAGAAAGATGGATCTACCCGTTTCTGTGTCGATTATCGTCAATTAAACAACGTGACGAAGAAGGACAGTTATCCACTCCCCCGGATAGATGACACCTTGGATACTCTGGTTGGATCGAAGATTTTCTCAACCCTGGATCTACGAAGTGGGTACTGGCAAGTGGAGGTCAAGAAAGAAGACCGGGAGAAAACCGCATTTACAATTGGTTCTGGTCTATGGCAGCTTACAGTAATGCCATTTGGCCTCTGTAATGCTCCAGCAACGTTCGAGAGGTTAATGGAAACAGTACTGAATGGACTCTCTTGGAAGACCTGCCTGGTATACCTTGACGATATCATCGTGATCGGTAAGTCATTTGACGATCACATTCAAAACCTGCAAGAGGTTTTCCAGCGATTACGAGGTTCTGGTCTAAAATTGAGCGCGAAAAAATGTCATCTCCTTGAAAAGGAGGTTCGATACTTGGGCCATATTGTTTCGGGGCAGGGAGTTGCTGTGGATTCGCAGAAGATCGAAGACGTGAAGAAATGGCCAGTACCCGCAGACAAACATCAACTACGGAGTTTTTTGGGTTTGTGTACCTATTACCGAAGGTACGTACGAGAATTTGCCAACATTGCAAAACCGCTGACCCGTTTGACCGAAGCAGACCGAAAATTCCAATGGACTAGCGACTGCCAGGAAGCATTTGAACATCTCAAAGACGCTCTGAGGCATGCACCAGTTTTGAGCTACCCCGAATCCAATGGACCGTTCATTCTGGATACCGATGCCAGTAATGTTGGATTAGGAGCCGACTTGTCGCAGACCCAGGATGGCCAAGAGAAGGTCATCGGGTGACTAGACGCGAGTTGCTGGCCGTAGTGAAATCAGTAGAACATTTCTACAAATATCTGTATGGTAGAAAGTTTCTACTGAGAACAGATCATGCAGCCTTGAAGTGGCTTTTAAATTTCAAAAATCCTGAGTGCCAAGTAGCGAGGTGGATTGAAAGGCTACAGGAGTTTGATTTTACCATCGAACACCGAGCTGGTACTTCACACCGAAACGCAGATGCACTGTCGCGAAGGTCCTGCCCAGATGACTGCAAACATTGTCAGCGGATGGAGGACAAAGAGGCGACAGTGCTCAGAATGACCATGGTGAATGATTATTGGAGGCCTGCAGAAATCGGAAAAGATCAAGAACAGGATCCGGAGCTGAGTCACATCATGGCCTGGAAGAAAGACGGACGTCGACCTACCTGGCAAGAAGTAGCGCCGTACTCACCAACCGTCAAGTCATACTGGGCGCAATGGAACTCTATCGTTATTGATGATGGAGTTCTGAGAAGAGTTGTAGAAGATGCGAACGGACAAGAAAAACGGAAGCAAGTTCTGATTCCGAAGAAAAGGATCCCCGAAGTTATGACTGAAATCCATAATGGAATGACTGGCGGGCACCTTGGAATAACGAAGACCTTGCAGAAAGTTCGAGAGAGATTTTACTGGTTGGGTAATAAGGAGGACGTTACGGATTGGTGCCGCAAATGCGAGACTTGTACTGCTGTTAATGGACCAGTAAAGAAGTGGAAAGCATCGATGCAACAATATAATGTCGGAAGTCCATTCGAGAGAATTTCCATCGACGTAGCAGGACCATATCCAGAAACCCAAGTAGGGAACAAGTATATTGTTGTAGTCATGGACTACTTCAGCAAATGGGTCGAAGCTTATGCTCTGCCAAACCAAGAGGCCATAACGATCGCCGATATTTTTGTCAAAGATTGGGTTTGCAGATTTGGTGTACCTTTGGAGCTTCATTCAGATCAAGGTAGAAACTTTGAATCGATTTTATTTCAAGAAGTATGCAAACTCCTGAAGATCAACAAGACGCGAACGACCCCCTTGCATCCTCAATCAGATGGCATGGTAGAGCGAATGAATCGAACCATCAACCGCTCATTGGCAAAGGTAGTCTCCGATCACCAAAGAGACTGGGATGAGTTCCTTCCACTGGTCCTCTTAGCGTACCGAACCTCCGTACACGAAACGACAGGCCAATCTCCAGTCAGCGTGATTATGGGTAGGGAACTCCGACTACCCTGTGACTTGAAATTTGGCTGCCCTCCAGGATGTGACAATGCCGGGGAAGATTACGTCAGTAATTTACGTCGGAAGATGGATGATATTCATCAGCGAGTCCGGACTAACATTCAAACTGCTAGCGATCGGATGAAGAAGACCTATGACGTAAAGAGTGAAGAAGGCGGATATAACCCCGATGATATTGTATGGCTACATAACCCCCAGAGACGTCGAGGTTATTCTCCCAAACTTCAAGCATCTTGGGAAGGACCATAGAGGATAATAACCAGAATTAATGACGTAATTTACCGAATCCAGAACTGCAGAGGAGGTAGACCTAAAGTGGTGCATAGCAAGCGACTGGCACCCTACGAAGGACACCACGAAGACACAGCTGTTCGACAAATGGATTCTCCCGCTTTGAAAAGTTCTTTCGATGTGTTCATGGACATGTATAGTAATGGACGGAGAATGAGTTATGAAGTAACCTCCGAGGTATCCCGGGATCTGTTTACCACACCCCACGACTATGGTCTGGCTCACTGTGTGGCAAGCGACTTACGAATGTCCAGAGGAATAGCGACTGTTTTCAGAAAGAAGTTTGCTCAAGTCGAGGTCCTAAAGAGGAAGAATCCAAACGTTGGAGATGTGCTTCATGTTGAGAGTGACCAAGACGGAATGACCAGAGACGTTTTTTACCTGGTAACAAAGAGGTTGTCTCACCACAAACCATCCTACTACGACGTCACAGCATCACTAATTAATGGATTTATATATATATATATATATATATATATATATATATATATATATATATATATATATATATATATATATATATATATATATATATATATATATATATATATATTATATATATATTATTATTATTTTTTATTTTTCACGTATGGGCCCTGGTGGACCACGCGAAGTACAATTAGAGGCGTTTGCTGTTGTTAGCCTTCCTTTGAGCTCATACTAATTTCATTCTTTCGCTATGAGCTTTTTTCCTTTCGTCAGACAAAGTTGTTCCAGTCTTCCTACATTTTTCTCTCTGGCCAACCTTCCAAACACCTTGTGTCCGAAACAATCTCTATCCTGAACTTCACTCTGTGTAATATTTGCTGATCTTAGGTCCTCTTTAATCGCCGCAATCCATTTAATTATTTCTACTTTAGCTCTACTCCTATTTTCATAAAATTCGACTATTTGTCTAGTTAGCCGACTCGGATTCATCCGTTTGATGTGTCCGTAAAACTTAAGTCTTCTCTTTCTCATATCGCTATGTATATCTGTGTATTGTTTGATTTTTTGGTTTTCTCGAAGTCGGTATGTTGTGCTATTTATTTGGGGCCTAGGATCTTTCTTATGATTTTTCTTTCCTTCTTTTCAATGTCCTCGATGTCCCTCTTTCTATTCAAAATGAGCGTTTCTGCAGCATATAGACATTCTGGCTTAATAACCGTGTTGTAATGTCTCAGTTTTGTGTTTTTAGATAGGCATTTTTTGTTGTAAATATTTATATATATCATCATCATCATCATCAGCCCGTATCGATCCACTGCAGGATGAAGGCCTCTTCAGCATGCTTCCAACCTTCACGGTCCTGGGCTTTCCTCTGCCACTCGGGTCCAATATACTTAACGATCTCATCAGTCCATCGTGCTTTCGGTCTTCTTCGCGGACGTTTGCGATCAAGCGGTATCCACTCCAGGATTGCCTTGGTCCATCTGTCGTCCCATCGCCTCGCTATATGGCCTGCCCATCTCCATTTCAACTGTTTTACTCTTCCAATGATGTCACAGACTTTTGTTTGTTCCCTGATCCATGCGCAGGACTTTCTGTCTCGTCTTGTAATGCCAAGCATACATCTTTCCATTCCCCTCTGTGCCACCCGAAGTTTTTGAATTGATTGCGATGTGAGTGTCCAGGTTTCACTTCCGTATGTCATAACGGGTAGAACGCACTGATCGAATACTTTTCTTTTCAGGCAAAGTGGGAGTCTGCTCTTAAACACTATGTTGAGCCTACCAAATGCCTGCCAGCCACATTTAACACGCCGTTCCACCTCCCGGGCGGTATTCCCCTCCATGGAAATCCTCTGCCCAAGATATACAAAGCTGTCCACAATCTCTAAATCCCTTCCTAAAACTGAAATTCTTCTATCCTGAGCGAAGTTATTGAACATAACCTGACTCTTTTTCAGGTTTATTTTCAAGCCAAATGGTTCGCCAGCCCTTTGCAGCTCTTGTATGCGTCTTTGCAGCTCCTCTGGGTCTTGTGAAATGAGAATAATATCATCTGCAAATCTAAGATGGTTTAAGTTTGCACCATTGATCTTTACCCCATCCTGTTCCCAATCCAGTTTACGGAATACTTCTTCAAGGCCAGCCGAGAAAAGAATAGGCGATATTGCGTCACCCTGCCGTACACCTCGTTCTATATTAATTCCCACTTCAAGATCATCAAGGTGAATTGTGGCTGTAGCTCCATCATATATCGATTCTAATAGGTTTACATAGGCTCTCTCTACACCTTGGCTAAGCAGTGCATCCATTATCGCATGCTTTGAGATGGAATCAAATGCTTTTTCGTAGTCGATAAAAGCCAAGCACAGTGGCATGGTGTATTCGTTGTGCCTTTCTATGACCTGCTGTACAACCTGGATGTGATCCATTGTACTGAATCCACTTCTGAATCCTGCTTGTTCTCTTGGTTGTGCGTCATTCAGTTTTTTTAATATTCTTTTAGAAATTATCTTAGTGAAAACTTTGTACATCACTGATAGGAGGCTTATTGGACGGTAGTTCTTTAAATCTTCCTGTGCTCCTTTTTTATGTAAAAGGATCACTTCTGCATTTTTCCATAAGTCAGGTACTTTTTGTTCTTTGAGGCATTTTGAGTAAAATTTTGCCAGTGTTTTATGTAACGTCCGACCACCAGCTTTTAGCATTTCGACAGTTACACTATCCTTTCCTGGAGCCTTGCCGTTCTTCATCAATTCTATAGCATTTGTTACTTCCTCCACTAGGATATCTGGTATTATATATTGTTCTTCCATGGGTATTGCTGTCCCTGACTGGCTCTGATCTTCATATAACTGGGAATAAAACCTTCTGACAATCTCTAATATTTGGGTACGCGTCCTGCACACTGTGCCATCCTCACGCTTTAAAGCATATATTTGCGTTCTTTTGTTTCTCAGCTTCTGTTTAGCTTTGTTAATTCCTTTGTTTTCTTCCAGGGTTTTTTGCACTAGCTGCATATTGAATCGGCGCGTGTCCTCTCTGATACGTTTTCTTATAGTTTTACAGAGCTCAGTGTACTCGACCCTGCCAAAAGGACTACCTGCATTTCTCATTGCTCGCCGTTTCTTCATTAAATCAATGGTCTCACTGGAGATTTTTGTTTGTTTGAGACATTTTTCCTCTGGTGCTATTGAAGCAGCCGTTTGAAGTACATTGTTGGCGATTTCTTCATATTGAACTGATATTTCCACCTCCTCTGGATCTTGTAACGCAGCAAACCGGTTTGACAAAGCAATCTCAAAATCGCTTCCTCTCTCCAGCAGTTTTCCAGAATCCACCTTGCCCTTCTTTGATCTTACCATTTTTTCGCGCTCTTTTCGACAGTCAATCCGAACCCTTGCTCGTACAATTCGGTGGTCACTTCCAACATTAAAATTGTTAAGGACAGTACAATTGGTAAATATTGTTTTATCGTTGGTCATGATGTAGTCAATTTCGCTTGTGAGCCCAGATGGACTTTTCCATGTCCATTTTCTGCTGATATTTTTCTTATAGAATGAATTCATAATATATAGTTCTTGTCCTTCAGCAAAATCAACTAATCTGTCACCTCTATTGTCTCGCTCACCAGTTCCATATGGGCCAGTTGCATTTTCGTCTGTTCTTGTTGTTCCAATTCTGGCATTAAAATCACCCATCAGGATTTTGTACCTACATTTCTCCTTGTATAAAAGCTGGGCCACATCATCATAAAATTCCTCAATTTCCTCATCTTTATGGCTTATAGTTGGTGCATAAGCTTGGACGATTTGAAGCCTAAACTTTTTATTCAGCTGAATGACGCATTGGGCTAATCGGTCGGATGTACTTTCAAATTTAACCACACTGTCCTTCAGCTTTCGATTGATGAGGAATCCTATTCCGCCACATCGGCCATTTTCCGTACCTCGAGTGTAGAGTACGTGTCCAGTTGGTTCCAGTTTGATTAACTTTTCACCCTTCCTTCGTGTTTCACAGAGCCCAATAATATCCCAATGTATGTTGTCAAGTTCGATTAACAGTTCTTGCAATCGGGCCTCTGTTTTCATAGTCCGTATATTTAACGTTGCAATGTCAAAAGTCCAATGGCAGCCTGATCTAACCCGGTGATTCTTAGCACCCTCTGCCTTGGGGCAGGTCTTCCCGCTGCCGTAGGTAGTTGCCCCTTTTATATATATATACATTTATATATATATATATATATATATATATATATATATATATATATATATATATATATATATATATATATATATATATATATATATATATATATATATATATATATATATATATATATATATATATGTATATATATATATATATATATATATATATATATATATATATATATATATATATATATATATATATATATATATATATATATATATATATATATATATATATATGTATATATATCATGTATATGTATATGGATTTATATTTTATAAACTAAGGTTATCTGAAAGTCACATAGCTGCATCAGTAATATTAGGAGATATATGGCATCGTCGATTGGGTCACATTAACAGTAATTACTTGAATAGTATGAGAAATGCTGTTGAAGGTATGGAACTCAATGAGAAAGTTGATATCAGCAAGTCAACATGCACAGTTTGTTGTGAAGGTAATCGGAGTAGATTGCCTTTTAATAATGTAAAAATCAGATCTAAAGAACTACTTAACATTGTGCATACAGACATTTGTGGACCAATGAAAATTGAATCTATTGGGGGTTCCAGATAGTTCCTTATATTTCTAGATGATTATAGTCGCCTTATATTTGTTTATTTTCTTAAAGATAACAGCGAAACCCTGACAAGTTTTAAGGATTTCAAAGGAAAAGCTGAAAATCAAACCAATAAGAGAATCAAGATATTAAGAAGTGATAATGGGCGAGAGTTTTATAATAGCGAATTTGATTTATTTTTACAGAAAAAAGGGGATTAATCATCAGAAAACAAATGCTTATACACCAGAACAGAATGAACTGGTGTGAGCGTGCTAATCGTACAATGGTTGGAAAAACTAGATGTCTTTTATTTGATGCAAACCTAAGCAAAGAATTCTGGGCTGAAGCTACAGACACTGCTGTTTATATACATAACAGGATTGTGGTATCCGGTTTAAATAATAAAACTGCTTATGAAATATGGATAGGAAAGAAACCCAATATCAGCCATTTAAGGATATTTGGTAGTACTGTTATGGTCCATGTTGCAAAAGAAAAACGGCAGAAATGGGACAAAAAGTCCACAAAGTATATTTTTGTAGGCTAACCAAAAAAATATCAAAGGGTACAGAGTTTATGACCCCATGACTAAATCTGTGACAACAAGCAGGGCTGCAATCTTTAGTGAGAATAGAAATGAAATACATACCACCATACTAGTGAATGAGAATTCAGATAACAGAATTCAGAGAAACAGATATTGAAAAAATGGTATTTAGTGGGGGACATGAGTGATCGAAAGGAAGAAACATTGACTGAATTGCCTTCCTCATGTGTCTCTGATGAATCATATATTCTTAATGAGTTTGAGGATGCTCAGGTGGAAACATCTGTTACATACTGTAAGCCAAAAAGAGATGTGAAGAAACCTGAAAGATTTAGATTTACAACTATGTGTACTAAAGGCGAGATCATTGATGATACCACTGATTTATCATTAGAAGAGGCATTGAAAGGGCCAGAAAAAGATAATTGGTTAAAAGCTGTGAATGAGGAACTTCAGTGCTTTGAAGATAATGGTGCTTGGGAGTTAGTGGATGCTCCAGAATATAGTTCTATAGTGAAATGCAAATAGATATTGAAGAAAAAGTGTAACAGTGACAATGAAGTGTGTTATCGTGCTCGACTTGTTGCAAAATGATTCATGCAAAAATAATGTGTGGACTATTTAGAGACATTTTTCACCAGTGGTAAGACATACTACATTAAGATTAATGTTTGCATTATATGTGTAGTTAGGTTTAGATATTACTCATCTTGATGTACTCATTTGATGCAAAAGCCATTTATTTTTCTAGTGCAGAGAATGATGGTAAAGTACTTAAACTAAAGATAGCTATTTATAGTCTCAACCAGTCTTCAAGAGCCTGGAACAAGAAAGTTCATGATTGTCTGGTCAGTATAAAATTTAAACAATCTAGGACAGAGTCTTGTTTATATACTAAAAATAAAAACAATTGTTACACTGTATGTCGATGATTTTTCCAATTTTTCCAATGACAATGTTACAGACCGAATATTTAAAAAGTGTATTAGCATCACAATTTAAAATTAAAGATTTGGGAGAAATTAAACAATGTTTGGGAATGAATGTTTATGTTGATAAAACCATAGGTTATATTACACTTAGCCAGGAACAATATATCAATAAGTTATTAGATAAATTTAACATCTTAGATTGTAAAACAGTTAACTCTCCTTTAGAATGTAAAATAGATATTAAAAAGGAAGAAAAGTGTAATGAATAGATTCCATATCAAAATTTTATTGGTGATCTTATGTATTTAGCTGTTCTAACTAGACCAGATATTGCATTTGCTGTTTCATATCTTAGCCAATAATTGTTATAATCAGCAGACTTGGTCATATGCTAAGAGAGTTTTAAGATATTTAAAGAAAAATGAACATTATGTCTTAAAATATGATAAGTATGATAACTTTAAATTGGAAGGTTATGTTGATGCTGACTAGGGAAATAATGTAATTGATAGAAAGTCATACACAGGATTTTGTTTTAAAATGTCAGGTTGCTTATTTTCTAGGGAAACCAAAAAAGTTCAGTTGCATTATCTACCGTAGAGACCGAATACATGGCTTTGACAGAAGCTTGTAAGGAAGCAATAAATGTACGTAATTTATTATATGAAATCACATTTCAGTTAGATAATAATATATAATAATATTATATATTATTATATAATGATAATCATGGTGCACTCAAATTAAGCTTGAATAATGTATTTCATAAACGTACTGAACATATTGATATACGCTACCATTTTTGTAGAGACTGTGTCAATGATAATATTGTAAGTGTACATTATCTGGAAACAGCAGAGATGCCAGCTGATCTTTTAACAAAGAGCTTGAATAGAGTTAAACATTACTATTTTATGAATATGTTAGACATTCAAGAATTATAGTTATATGCATATGTTGTTTGCTGATGTAATGGTGGTTTATCATTGTTTGTTATGTTACAATGGATAGTTTCTTTTTTTTTTGTGAGTTAATATTTAGTGGAGGTGTTATGATTAGAAATATCAACTTTGGTGTTAATGCTACCGTCTAGTGTTTAAACTATGCAACGTCTATTAAATGTATTCTGCTTTTATAAAATTGTAATATAGTATACAATTGATAGTGAACGTAGTAGCATGTGTTTCATTTTATGTATAACCATTATTTCGACACAGTACCTTTTTCAAATATAAACTATGCTAAACTAACAGTGCCAAAAGTAATTTCAAACTAAAGTGTCCATCGAGCTAATAATACCATAAAACAATAGTGGGGAAATCAAATAATGGTGAACCGTTCAAATCTAGCTGATCATTTAGCAAAATATCCAAATTTTTTCTTTTAATTTCTAGGCTCTCTGAAAGGTTTAATTTTTTGGATTTATTTTCATTATGTAACATTTTAAAATTATCATTAAAAGTATGCTTTTCTTGTTTTTAATGAGGCGTCCTAGATTATTGTTTGTTTTAAAAGCCATATTTATATTATTTGTTTTGGATAAATATCTCGACACTAATTTAGTAAATTTTCCCGTATATATATAATTGTTTTGAAAGTTGCATTTTTGATATTACTGACCGGATATATTAAGTTAATGGTTTTATTATAACTTTCTTTATTAATTATTTTATTTCTGATGTTTGGGTCGTATCCGTTATTTACCCCCATCTGTTTGATGACATTCAAGTCTTTATTATAATTATCTATTGACATGGGGATATATAATAATTTATGTATAAAAGAGATAAATGCTGCCATCTTTTGTGAATAAGAATGACAACATCTATTGTATACAACTAAATCTGTATCTGATGGTTTATGAAAAATTGTAAAATCATGTTTATTGTCTTTTCTAATAATAGTAAAGTATACAAAGTTAATACTATTATCTTGCTCTTCTTCAACTGTGAATTTAATGTTTTTATGTTAAGAATTTATGGCGGTTAAGAATTGATTTAATTGTCTATCAGAACCTGTAAAACAAATTAGAATGTCAACAACATATCTGCATCAGTAAAGTGATACCTTAAACAACTGATGTTGATTTAGGCACACATTCAAACACGCGCACACACGCACACGCACAAGCACACCCACACGCACAAGCACACCCTCACACACCCTTGCATACCCTCACGCATCCTCGCACACCCTCACACACTCACACTCACACACACACGTACTCACACCTACACGCACACATACATACATACGTACACGCACACGCACGTACACGCACGCGCACGCACGCAATATATATATATATATATATATATATATATTACCTCTGACAGGATAGGTTTACAACGACTCCAACAATGCGCTCCAATTATTTTAAATATTCTTCAGCAACTCGATATGGCTATCGACACGTTCCATTCGAGAAAATGCGCTAGACGTGATGAAATTCCGTCATTTTTTACCAAAACGAGCCCGACAGAGCTATGTCTTCCTTTACTCAAATTATTTAATAAATCGCTCAACTTAGGCAATTTTCTCTGTATTTGAAAAAGATCTCTTGTAATTTAATTTTATAAATGTAGAAAAGATGGATGCCGAGAATTATTTAGCTATTTCCAACTCGTGGACTTGAAAAAATATTTCAAAATGTTTGTTCTTTTTGATTAAATATAATATAATTTCTGACAATCACGCATTCATGCCTATAGGTCTATTGATTTTAACTGTAATAATTATTCACAATTTATTTTAGAGAGTGTGAACAGTCGATTTAGGCTGATTCTACTTGCATAGACTTCGGTAGGCATTTAATAAAATAAGACAAAACTTTATTTGGAGTAAAATTTTTGAAATGGACGAAGAAAAATTAGTATTCTATTGAACAATGGCTGTCTGTCCAGAGAAACTAGAGAGATATTAAAAATGGCGTAAACAAAAATCTAATAATATAAAATAAGTATACGCTTAAAAATTTTTGGGATGAGCGAATCTACATTGACGATGACTTAACTTAATGACTTAAGAAAGATCAACAGGCACAGAGGAAAATTAGATGCAAGCGTAAATGAAAACTAGTGGAGATGGAACCGAAAACACTAGAAAAAACCAACAAAAAAAATAACAAAAATTATAGTAAGGGCGAAATGGTATAGCAGATGTAAAGCATCATGTAAACGAGCGAGAAATGATAGAAAACAGTAATTTGAAACGTGAGATAAAGAAAAAGGAAATATATGTATAATCCATATGAATATACCAAGAAAATAAACAACAAAACTATGTAAAAAAACAAACAGCAATATATAAAAAGAAAAATGATGGAAGGTGAAAAGGAAATGCAAAACAATCATACTGAAACATTATGAAGAAAGAAAAATAACCACAAGAGAATAAACTAAAAGTATAGATAGGTTCCTGTATGAGGAAATAGAGAAAGCAACAAAACAACTAAAGAAGAAAAAGGGTGCTACATGTGGTAAAATATGATGAGAAGTAGAATATTATTTAAAAACATCCAAAATAATGGAGAGAATTTGTGGAGTAAAGGCCCAACTAACTGAAGATCGTCTTGATAATACCAGTGCCGAAAAGAGAAGACAGCAAAATGTGAAAATTATAGGAGCGTCTCAACCTTCAATATATAATTCTTTTCATCTTCGCATGACTAGAAATTCTCCTGTTTGTCTGCTTCTTATACAGTTTCTGTTGTTAACTTTAGATTATCCTGTCATGTTTTGGTGGCCTTTCAAGTGGTCTACTGTTTTAAGGTTTATTGTTTTTATAGATATTTGCTGGATTGTTCAGTCTCAACTATTCATTTCATTACCTATTCATATAAATTATTCTTGTTCGCCTCCCTCCAGTTGTTATAGTTTTGAATGTTAGATTACTCTCTTATGGTACTGTTTGTCTATCTTTCAGAATTAGGCCTTTAATCGATATTAATACCTTAATACTACATTCTGTGTTCATAAATGTATTTGCTTTAGTTTAGTTTTCTTCGCTTTCATCTGGTTTCAAGATATTTTCACTGGGAGTTTCAGTTCCCAGGTAGTTTATATACTTTCTGCTCTATACTTTCTCCTATTTTTCCAGCATACGCGTGGTTACTGCGGACATCTGCGTGGCTGCTTCTGAGTCACTATTTATTTGCCTTTTTTCGTCAAAATACTCATGTTCTATTCATCTACGAGTGAATGAAATGATTTTCGCAGATTTTCCCCGCTGTCTGCTATCAGTCACTAGCCACCACCACTAGCTTACCACACTATAGTGATGAGCTCCCATTATATATCCTCGTTTCTTTTTTACTTCGTGGATATTTAATTGATTGTCATATTTAACACTGCCATGCAAAGTTAATTCCCTTAACGCATCCCTCGTTTTAGAGCTATATATTTTATTCCCCCCTCCCCCTCTGGCATTTTAATTTTTTCGTTTTATTGTTGATGTATTAGGCCCTCGATTAATTTTTCCTTCTAGTAATCGAAAGACACATAGTTCGTTTAGTCATACTACCTGTATTTAAAAATACAGTTTATTGTTATATATTGATAATTAGTATGATCAAATACTCAGAACTTTGCTTCTCTTTTATTTAAACCTGCAACAAGTTAGAGGTCGGAATACGCTAGTAGCACTCCGACCACTAGGTGGTGTTACCTTATAACGTTCATCTATATTGCCCGATTTTCGGAATTAAAAACGATTAGGTCTGATTCCATTACTTCGAGAGCAGAGCATCCAAGCTTAACTGATGAGTTCTGAAAGAACGAAACTGGTCTTTATATGTGGTTTAATTTTTATTCCAAAAAAATATCGGCTTTTTGTTTCAAAGTACTTCTTGTGCGAACAACTTTTGTTGGGTTTGTCTCATTTTGAAAGACCCATACAGTCGACTGCTGTTTACTTTCGGGCTTATACGCATAAATCCAAAATTCGTCACCTGTGTAGATGTTGTACACGGGGTTTGACGTACCACGATTGTATTTTTTGAGCATTTATTTACACCAATCGACAGGAGCCTTTTTTTTATCGATTGTCAAATTATGCGGAATACAATGCGCGCAAATCAGTTTCACGGCTAAATGTTTATGTAAAATCTATTGTATGCTTGTCATACTAATGCCCAGGGATACCTCAATTTCAGGGTATGTCACATATATCTCACATATATCAATCTAACAGTATATCAACAACCGATTTTGGATGGCCTTCTTTAATTTCGTCCGTGAGTGGACGATGGCCACGATTGAATTCATTAAACCAGCAATATACAGCGGTTTTAGATGATGCTTTATCGCCAAAAGTCGAAGTAAGTTGATCGATGCACGGTTGTTGAGATAATCCACGTCGGAAATCATAGTAAGTCATCGCACGAAAATTTTCACAAGTTGATTAAATTTATGACTGAAATAAAATTTTCAATTCATTAAACAACAGAAATAGCGTCCGTATGACAAAATGTTCTGAATACGTATACAGTCAACAATGTCAAACTTTACGATCTATATGTCAGATGCCAACATTATTGTTGCCAATTCCGGATATATAAATAGTGACCTTTATATTATACCTGTTTTTGCTGCTTTTCTAATACCTGTGTTTCTAGTTCCACGAAGCGGGAATATGCGAGTATGAATATGAGTACAATATGAGTACATACGCGAGTATGAATATGATTCTTTTGTTTTCAACTAACTTTTCTATTATTTTCTATATCTACTAAAAGTAACGTCTATATTGCAGCGGTTCTTTCTAAAGATGTTGTTCTTGAGCTTAGCTTATCTTTTACTACAGCAGTTAGCGGTTTAAGTGTACTAATTATCAAGCTGATACCTCGGTAAAATTTTTCGTTTTTCCCTATAACCTTTTTAAGTACTAATATTTAAATACTTTCCTTCTATTCTTCTGGTAGTTTTCCACTGTTTATTATATTGTTGAATAGTCGTTGGAGCCATATCTTTAGAGTTGTTTCTCCAAATTTTCTGAGTGCAGTTTATATTCCGCCTGTGCCCGGCCCTTTACTATTCGTCTTTTGCCTTATTCGCATATTTATATTTCCTTCTGATATTTTCACTCTATCACTTTTTTCCTCGTGGTTTCCTTCTCTGTCATCTCCTTCTTCGGCTTCTCCATATAGTTTTGTGAAGTGTTCGATCCACTGTTCTTTTGTAATATAATTTATTTGTATGAATTTGTTTATGTATTTTCTCATTTTCCATACCCTCTTTCGTGATCCATATACATTCTGTTCCATTTCTTTCGTGAATCTTTTCCAATACTCTCTCTTGATATTGTTTATTTATTGGTTTACTCTGTTTTTTATTCTTACATATTCTTCTTTATTTTTCCTATATTTCTGCTTTTGTAGGTTAAAAACGCTTGTTTCTTTTACATACCTTATAACCTTTTCACCATACAAGGATATTTGTATTCTTCTTTATTTCTATTTACTTGGGTTCTGGGTTCCGTTACCAAGGACCTCTACTACTGATTGTTCAATGTTTTCTTTAATGACTATCGAGCATAGATGTCGCTCTCAAATGAACTGTGAGTTTGGGCAATATGTATATATATATATATATATATATATATATATATATATATATATATATATATATATATATATATATATATATATATATATATATATACATTTGACCTCGACACCTATCGGAAATTCGCACACGCTAAATCACCCTTTATGTGTGTAATGCTAACACCCTATGTCATCTACAAACGTCGCAAAAGTATTTATCCTGGTTATAAAAATATATATGGTTTAGAAAAGGTCTTAAGTTGGACCTAGCCCCAAAAGTGATCAGGACGCATCACGCCGAACATCAGTTTTTGATAACCCAACTTAAGCAACGGTGGTCGCGATCGATATATTGAAGGGTGACCGTAATATAGAAAATCAACAAACCGACACTTAGTGTCTTAGTTATGTAGCCCTAAATAATAACAATAACAAAGAATATTAAAGTTGGACCTAGACTACCTTATTGGGGACTCCGGATTTGTATCCTCCGGACCTGTATTCCATACAGGTCTCAAGGGGTGAGTTCTACTGTTTTACGAAGAAATATCTGTCGAAGTAATATGATTTCATTTATACGTAATCCTTGGTAGCACACTTTATTAAATGCCATGTATATAAAGAAAAGTACTTGACACCTTTTGATGTTTATGTTATTATTGATGTTGTTGACAAGCCTATGAGCTTGTTTTATTGTGCCATGTTTTTCTCCAAAACCAAATTGTTTTCCGATATTATGTTTAGAATGAACTGGTACTTTAACTATTTCTATTGCCAAAGATTGAGACTTTGTAAATCGTTAGCATCATTATTTGGACGATATTCCTAATTCACACTCAACATAACATTAGCATTATGAATGTACTACATCTCTTTTTCACCTGCAGCTCCTCATTGGAACGATTGGAATAGCTTTTCTAGATGTTGTTTATTTAAATGGAAAATACAATAAAAATTATTTATTACATCCCCAATAGATCAGTATTTACTATGGTTTATAAATAAGATGAAAGATTTTTTTAGAATAAATTTGGTCACGTGGTTATCGTAAATAGTTTTAATAATGCAAGTGACGGACATTCCCATAATATTGTTTAAAAACATAAATTGGAACTACCCGACTTTTACAATGAAATCAGGATATTTTATTTCATTTAAAATTAAGAAGAAACTAATTAACCAAAAACAGAAAATATTTTTTTGCATTCCGTTTTCTATTTTTTTCTTCTTTCGTTCGCATAAAATTTTTCTCTCCAATTGTCATTTTACCGTGAACAAATGAGTCACGTTAAAACGTAAACAGAAATCACAAAAGAACGGATGAAAAAACGGGGGTCGCATCGCCAAATGTAGAGTGTAAAAAATGATCCGACGTATTATTATTTATGAAGACTACAGCTGCGAAGTGTTGGCCCTAAGTAAATTACATGTGTATTCGTTGAAAGAAACACTTGTTACTTCTTTGTTTCGGGTGGAGCAAATAATATAGGTCTCATTTCCCAACGGGCGTGTACCGAACATTTGCACGGTTTATTTTGTCCTATTTGTTATGGTTTTGGTCCATTCGTCTCGTGTCACCAAACTAAATTGCTTCGAGTTTGTGGGCCTGTAGACGTGTTTAATGTTTTTGGTTTATAATTAATGGTTGTCTAAGTAACTAAAGCAGCTGTTACACCTTTTATAATGAGTATATATATATTTATTTATTTATTTATTTATTTATTCATACTTTTTGTACCTTAAGGTACATTAACAACATCAAAAAATCAAATTCATACCAGAAATCGAACAAGCTAAAAATTAGGCATATTGAGGCTTTTTCACAAGAAAACCGACGGATATTTCAATGGAGAATCACACCACGATCCAGCACAGATTCAGTAAGTTGCATATACACTAAAATAGGTATCGATAATGGTTAAAGTAATATCGCTTAACGGAGTCAGAAACGGGACAAAAAAAATTAAAACCGATAACATCAGTTCCCAAACGAAAAGGATAGGGAGAAAAGACCACCAGGAAAGCAATAAATAAGCAAAGGAATAAAACAACATGTAGAAGAAAAAATGAATAACTCAAGGAAGAAAAAGGCTTCCTTTCACTCATTAATGGAATCACCGACAGTGTAGCAAGACTTTGACATGAAGTCAAACACTTTTCAAAAAAAGGAAAACCATATCTAACTTCATGAGGAATCCTAAAGACAAAATAATGCTAGAAAACCAGGACATGAACAGCATACTATGCGCCGACTGTAAACAACTATGCATAGAACAAACAGACGAATTTCAGTGCAAGTACAGGGTGCGGCTGCCAATCCCGCATTTTTTAAAAAACTGTAAAAAAAAGGTATTCTAATTTTCATAATTTTATTAACATCAACTTATTCTACATCAAATAACATTTAAAAAACAAGTTCACTTTTTAAAAATAAAATCAGTGAGATGGTTTCCATCGCGGTTGATGCATTCTTGCAAGCGTCTCCTGAAATTCTCCATCAGGTCAAGTCATTATTCAGGAATGCTCTAAATTTCTTGCCAGATTGTTGTTTTAAGTTGTCGAAGTGTACGAGGTCGATGTTCGTACATTTTACTCTTGAGGTAACCCCAAACGAAATAATCACAAACACGTTCGGGAACACATTGTTAAGAATAGCTATACTTATCCGAACGGAGTTGCTTATGGCCCCATTTTGAAATAACGTTATATCGTTGACCTCATAATGCTAAAGCTGATGAATAAAAACGTGCGCAATATTTCAGAATACCACATAGAATTAACAGTTTCTGCTCGTCCACGTTCATCTTCAAAAAAACCGTAACCTTGGCCGAATGAAAAGGTTTTTGATGCAGTTGGTGAGGGCTGTCGCAACTCTAATATCTGAAATTTTGCCTGTTTACATAAACGGAGAAGGCAAAATGTGCCTCATCACTCATCCCAAAATATCCGCATTTTCGTCAGATATTTCTAAGAACCTTTCACAAAAAAGCCGTCGGACAACAACATCGTTTTCATTAATATCCACTTGGATTTTATAGAGTTGATGGTGAAGCTCAAACCATAAAATCCCTCGGATTGTTCTGTCTGAAATTCTGAGCGCAATGCTTTGTCGACATACCGATCTCCGACGGCTTCTTTCCACAGCTGCTCTCACACGATCAATATTAACGGGAGTACGCACTCTTATCGCACTTCCACCTTTGCTTTGTGTAGTTTCTCCAATGTTCTCAAAGTTTTCAACCCACAACTTAATCGAAATAATTGAAAAAACTGCGCGATTACGATGAACACCGAAATGCGTACGAAGATGAGTGGCTGTATACGAACCGGTTTTATAAAATGCCTTCACGGTGAATGCTCGTTGCTTCGACCAGTCAGTTCATGATAGTTGAAATGCTTTGAGCTAGGGAACACAACGGTAACCTTGGCAACTGGCCCCGCCCACTTTCCTGGCCATGTGAACACTTTCAAATATGCGGGATTGACGGCCGCACCCTGTACAAGAACATCAAAATCTCGTGAAACAGGCCGTAAAATCGGCTTCGAGAACACCAAACAAATAGTGTCTATAAATCATTACTGAACACGCATAGAGAAGCACTAGGAATAGAAAAGAATATAACTCTAAAACCCAAAAAAAAAACGGTGTAAAATAAGAACCAAACAATTCCCAATGTCAAAAACACCATCGGACGTTTTCGTTCCGTTTTATCAGCCTGGTTTTTACGATAGCCTACTTGACTAGATTGACTCCCACTTTTATTTTATTAGACTTATTTTTATTTATTTTGGAGGTCTCTAGTTGACCCGGAAAATATCGGAGGTAAAAACCTCCAATATTTTCCCGAGGGACGGAGGACGGACTGTTCTTTAAGCATTATTCATAGTCAGAATTTGGTTGCAGAAAATCTAAATTAGCGCCTGCATACGTCACTCGATTACATTATTAGAGCAGTCAATAAGATTAGAAACAATTCATTAACAGACTATTTCGCCAACTTTGTAGTGAAAATGTTGAAGATTACATTTGCTTACTATTTTGACAGACCTATTTAAAATATTTACTAAAGCCACTGGATTCAGTGCAGTAAGGAACAGATAGCACATCACAGAGCGTGGCGATTTGCGACTGATGTTAACGAAATATGAACCCAATTTTAACAAATTTTTAAAACTCTACCAGCCTCAACCATCTCATTAATTTTGTGTTTATTTTAAAAAGTTCAATAAATAATTCTTTACTACATTCGAGGGTATTTTTATGAATTTGTACTTTGTGATTTTTAATAGGTAGATAGATAAATAAAATAAGTATATATAATGTATAACAATAATTTAATAGTATAATTAACTATTATGGATTTTTTTTCTTGTAAAGGGAGCGGTGGTCCAAAAAAGTTTGGAAACCTTTGATCTAGTCGTACTACCTGTATTAAATAATATAGTTAATTATTGTATAAGAATAATAAAACTATTATTTTAGGCTGTAGTTATATCTACTATTTAGCTGACTGTATGGAAATGTACCGACAAAACGCCTATCAGCACCTTTAATGCTGACTTAACCTTTTTAATTATATAAAAGGACGAGACAGTAACATCTCCCCAGATTTTCTCTCTTTCAAAGTAGCGCAGTACGCTCTACTCTCACTTTATTAAGCTAAGTTTGAATATTTGCAGTTTGGTTCACGCCACTCTATAAAATCTAAATAAAGTTTTTAAAAAGAGTACTTCCGAGACTTTCGATTTAACTCGGTACTGAATTCAAACTAAAAAATGTGTACGTAACAAAAGTCACTGACAAATTACCTAGAAGTAAAATGTTATACTGAGGGAGATTTTCGAAAAGAAATATCGTTGTGTCTTGATATCAATGATATTAAAAAAAATTAGGTCATCCATGTTTCAATTATTACAGTAATATAATGAAAACTCCACTGGTTTCAATTTATTGAATCAGTAACTAAGGTTACCATGTTCCAAATCGATGTTAATAAAGACGGTATATCGATGCCTATTTCAGATTGTAACCTTTTATGAATCCCTCGATAGTTAAATGTATTTTTATATTTTATTGCTATTAATATCTTCCCTTTCCTATAGTTTTGATGGAAGGTTATAGAATAAAATTCTCTAGGGCTTCCAACAAGATATACTCTTATATGGTTTGCTTTGGCTGTTAACTGGTATTTTTCATGTTCTGTCAAGATAAGGTATGCAAATTGGCATACAAGATGTTAAGTATTTGGAGTTTTCATAACAATAGTAGCTAGTAAAAAGTCTGTTTAATTTAGATTTACAATGGATTTACGAATGTTATAATAACCATTTAGATGATTTTTACCTATATTTCGGACCCTCTCTTCAGTTAATACTGCTATTGATGAAGCGCAATGTCGATCGTCTTTGTCTCTTTCTATGTCATCACTTAATTTTACAAACGACTTATAAATATCTATATTTTATGCCACTTCGAATCAATATGGAATACCAACATCTTGAAAATTTTGACGTTGAAACTTTAAATTTGTCAATGTATAATGCGTGCATTCTTGGCTGGTTATGCAATTAACTAATTCTGAGTGCTTTTGTTGTAGCTACAGATTGAACAATTTCAAGGATCATTGTTAATCAGCATTTACTTGTGATATACATCGTGAGTTGTTCTGTTGAAATTATGGATAGAGCAAATTCAAGGATCATTGTTAATCAACATTTACTTGAGATGGGGACGATTCTTATTATCATTCTAGCTATGCTTCTTCAAGTTCACCACAATATTCGTTACTTAGAATAGCACGGAGCTAGAACTGAATAGGACCCAGAATATTTTGCTTTAGTATTGAGTCTAAATTTTATTTAGATATGCACCTAAATGATAAAGTGGATTTAAATGCTCATATTCTTTTGAGGTAAAATATTAAATTTAACTTTTGCATTAGAATGACATCGAGATAATTCGAGGAATTATCAATCATCGCAGGAAGTTGAAGTGAAACCCGTATCTCCAAACTGGCCCATGGGTTATTTTTCAGCAAGATCACGCCAGATGGCATACAATTCACTAAACAGTGGGTTTTAGAGTATACGTGTCTATAATAACGACACTCGGCCGGCAGAGAAAATTCGCAGATTTATTGCTGATATCCTATACGGAATAACATTTTTTGAACTGTTTAGCAGCTGCTCTGACAGCAAACAACTTTAGACAAGCTAGAAGCATGCGTACATTGCTTTTGTGAAATATATTGCCACAAGTTAATAGACACAATTACAGAAGTTTTTAACAACCGTGGTGAATCTACTCATAAATATATTCTTCTATTAAATATAACTGAAATTTCTACTTTTTTTCCGTACTTAATATTATCATGTTGTACGCAAAAATAACAAAATTATGTCAATAAAATAAATATTTTCTTAGTTTTGCATTTTTTATTCTCCGGTATATATTGCTGTCTTTGTTTTCAGTTGACAGAAATTGACGGGAATGATTCTGGCTATATATGACATAAAAAATTTCCTAATAAATTTGACATATTAACCGCGTCAATTAAGTAAAGTATTTGAATAAATAAGCAAAGATTAATATCTAATATTTTCACTAAATTTAAAATTGTATGTATAACAATTGTTTTGACACACGATGACTTTTTCAAATACATATTATGTTAAACTAACAGTAACAAAAGTAATTGAACCTAAACTGTCCATCGACCTAATAAATCCATAAAACATGATAATGGGGAAACCCATTTTTTTGTCAACTCCCAGGAGGGCAATATAAGTTTAATAATGGTGAACAAAGTCTAACTGGTCATTTTGCAAAATATCCATTTTTTATTTAATTTCCAGGTTCTCTAATAGATTTATTATTTTAGATTTATTTTTATTATGTAACATTTTAAAATTATCATTAAAAGTATGCTTTTCTAACATTAATTGTTAGCATAACGAGAATTATTTTGTTGTTAAGTGTAACTTCTTTTATGTTCATTGAGCCTAGTAGAGAAAGATCTTCATGTTTGTCTAACGTAGACTTTTGAACACGATCCGCATTTGATTAAATAAATGTGACATCTGACCACTCACTGGTGATAGCAATCTACTCAGAAATCTTAATTAAGGAAAAGCAACCCTCACTGTATAACAATTAGACGGACTGGTCACTATTCGGAGAAAAACTAAACAGACTGTTTTCACTAAATCTGCCCTTAAAACCTGAGCTGAACGTTGAAACAGCAGTAATGACCTTGATAAAAACATGTAGCTTGGTATGCGACTCCTAATAGTGCTGCACCAATAAGAGAAACCGACGTGTTACCCACAATTAAGCAGAAAATAACGGAAAAGAGACGGATGTCGAAAAAATGGTAACAAGCAAGAATGAAAGAAAACAAGAGAAAGCTTAACAAAGAAATAAAACATCTAAAAAACCTAACTCCAGCGAAGGCCATGGATTATTGGTTTTGGAAAACCACAAAACCATTGTATGCCGTCTGGCTGATCTTGCTAAAAAATGGCACGTGGAGCAATTTGCAGATACTGGTTTTACTTCAACTTCCTGCAATGATTGATAATTCCTCGGATGATAGCTCTATGTCGTCCTAATGCAAAAGTTAAATTTAATATTTTACCTCAAAAGCTAATAAGCATTTAAGTCGACCACTTTATTATTTAGGTGCACCCCTAAATAAAATCTAGACTCGATACTGAAGCAAAAATATTCTGGGTCCTATTCAACTCTAGTTTGGTGCTATTCTAAGTAACGCATATTGTGATGAACCTGAAGAAGCACAGCTGAAATGACCATAAGGACTCGTCCCCATCTCAAGTAAATTTTGATTAACAAAGATCTTTGAACTTGCTCTATCTATTGCTTTTTGCTGGTTTAGTTTCTGTTTTTGTAAATTTTGTAGTAAAAAATCTGCGATTTTAAACTTCAAAAAATGCCAAAATTGTTAAGCAGTCGGTGTAAGTAACTTCATTACTTACTTCACTTATCAGTTATTTTAAACAGAAATGAGATAATGGGGCTCCTCTTTTGCCACTAAACGCTTTGAGAGAGGTATGTATTAATAACTCAGTAGGCCTCATGGTTAATTGGAGTTTTTTAGCGAGTTTCAGCTGCACTAAATATTAGAATTGGTACAGTTAGTACAATTTCGAAAAAGTTGAAGAATAAGGAAATCTTAAAACAACCGAAGAAAAAGCGTCCATATCCAAAACAGGTAACTAATCTAGATCATCTTGATGTGGGCTCAATTCGCAATCAGATCTATGAAATGTATGAAAAAAGTAAGTAGAATTACATGGTAATATTGTATTTTTATGAAATTTTATTAAACTGTTTCAGAACAAACGGTTAATCTTAAAAGTATTTATGTAAAACTAAAGAACATGCAGCTCTTTGATCGATGTAAAACTTCGCTTCATACACTTCTAATAGAAATTGGTTTCAAATGGAGTAAGAATAATCCACGTAGGGGCCTGATGGAACTTCCAGATATTGTCTTTGAACGAATCCAATTTTTGAATATGTATCAAAATATCAAAGAGGAATATATGTTTGATTTTGTTTATTTGGATGAAACATGGATATTTCAAAATGGGACCTTGAGTCACTCATGGCAAGATGATAACAAGTGGAGTGCAAAGACTATAAAAGTTGATGGAAAAAGATGAGTGCTATACCTAATAGTTAGGAGCCATTAATGTCACGTTGTCATGAATAGTTGCTTTAAGACGTGTTAATAATAACATGTTATTGTAGATATATTGTTCTTCATGCTAGGAACAAGAATGGCTTTATTCCAGAGGCCGAATTAGCCTAAAACAAAATGCATGGAGAAATTAATCAAGATAACTTTCTGTTTTGGTTTGAAAACCAGCTGTTGAAAATCTTGGAGGAGCCACCAGTTATTGTCATAAATAATGCACCACACAGTACACTGATGGATAAACTTCCAACTAGTGCATGGGCAGAACCAAAAATTTCAGAATAGCTGACGAAGCATAATCTTTCTTTTGAAAACACTATATTGAAAATTGAACTGCTGCAAATCGTTTTTCGGTAAGCAGTAATTAAAGGGACATGTTTGTGCTTGATAATGTTCTTTTTAGGAACAAGCCTAAAAAATAATATGTGGCAGATCATATGGCTGAAGAGTATCGCCACAAAGTGTTACGTCTTGCTTATCATTGCTTATTCAATTTTATAGAACTGATATAGGGGATGGGCAAAAATTATTACAATCGTCATATAGGTTAACAATTGATAACTGTTTGGATATGTGGAAAGAAGCTTTATCAACAGTTGCACAGCAGATCTGGAGGAACAGCATCAGACATACAGAAGAAGACATTGAAAGATGGTTGAATCGCGAAATAGTATTTGATAGACTACAAGTTAATCCTCATTTACTTAAATAGCGATTCAGATGCTGAAAGTTGTTTTAGTGATAGTGAATTATTAAACTTTGTGTGAAATAAATCAAAGGCCGCTATGCCCACAAGCAGAATTTTCGAAACAGATTTATCGTATCATGTTACTTTTTTATTTACAGTTTTATCGGTCATACAAAAGCCAAAGACTAGGTATTTTAGAGTTGATGTGGCAACATTGTAACGTGAGTGCGTCATAGATTTTGATGACGTACAACCATTATTTCCCTGAATGAGATATAGGTGAAAATCATCTAAATGATCATTATAACATTCGTAAATCCATTGTAAATCTAAATTTAACAAACTTTTTTCTAGCTATTATTGTAATAAAAACTACAAATAATTAACGTCTTGTATGTCAATTTGCATGCCTCATCTTGACGATACTTGAAAAATACCAGTTAACAGCTAAAGCAAACCGTATAAGAATATATGTAGTTAGAAGCCCTAGAGAATTTTAATCTATAACCTTCCATCAAAACTATAGGAAAGGAAAAATATTAATAACAATATGAACAATAAAGTCTGAAGTAGGTATTGATATACCGTCTTTATTAACATCGATTTGGAACATGGTAACCTTGTTTACTTATTCAATTAATTGAAACTAGCAGAGTTTTCATTATATTACTGTAGTAATTAAAATATCGACGATCTATTTTCTTCAATATCAGTGATATCAAGACGCAACGATATTTCTGTTTGAAAATCCCCCTCAGTATAACATTTTACTTTTAGGTAATTTGTCAGTGTATTTTGTTACGTGCACATTTTTGAGTTTGAATTCAGCAAATGTTAAAAATGATGACAATAATTGGAACAGGAATGACAAGGAAAATGCAAAAGTCTTCTTCAAACAACTGAAAAACGTGTTTAAGCCTTTTTCTTCTGTAATATGAATAGATGAAGAAATTGAAATAACAGACAATCTAAATGTACCATACCAAATTGATTTACCTCATAACAAATTCACTGTTAAACAAGTATAACAATAATGACAGAAATCAACATTAAAAAAGCAGCCGGATTTGATCTAATATCTGGCAAAATTTTTCAAGAACTCTCAGATAAGTGCATAAAATTAATAACTTTTATATTTAATGTGAGATTACATATAAACCACTTCTCTTGGAAAGTGGCTCAAATCATTATAATTCTCAAACCCGAAAAAAAGTCAGAAATGTCTTTGACAAGACATGGCACACTGAATGTAAGTGTGAAGTATTGAAGTATGAAGTATTGAAGTATGAAGTATTGAAGTATGTAGTATTGAAGTATGAAGTATTGAAGTATGAAGTATTGAAGTATGAAGTATTGAAGTATGAAGTATTGAAGTATGAAGTATTGAAGTATGAAGTATTGAAGTATGAAGTATTGAAGTATGAAGTATTGAAGTATGAAGTATTGAAGTATGAAGTATTGAAGTATGAAGTATTGAAGTATGAAGTATTGTAGTATGAAGTATTGAAGTATGAAGTATTGAAGTATGAAGTATTGAAGTATGAAGTATTGAAGTATGAAGTATTGAAGTATGAAGTATTGAAGTATGAAGTATTGAAGTATGAAGTATTGAAGTATGAAGTATTGAAGTATGAAGTATTGAAGTATGAATGTAAGTGAATCGTAAGTTAAGCTAAACAAGTTTCTTCCTCACCCCCACTTTTAACTATTGAAATCTTATCTAACAGGTAGACACTTTATGGTTAAACAAGGTAATGAATACACTGAATGCATCCAATAAACTCAAGCATTCCTCAAGGTAGCTCCCTTTTCCCAATATTATATCTCTTGTATACAGCTGACAATCCGGCAATAAGAACCACCACTGTAACAACATACGCCGACGACAAGGCAGTCTTAGCATCCCACATTGATCCAATATCAGCTTCAAGAAATCTTCACCAATATTATACCTCTTGTATACAACTGACCTTCCGACAATAAGAACTACCACTGTAACAACATACGTTGACGACAAGGCAGTCTTAGCATCCCACATTGATCCAATATCAGCCTCAAGAAACCTTCAAACAAATTTAAATAAAATTCAGCAATGGTTAAAAACATGGCGCATTAAGTCCAATGAAACAAAATCAACCCACGTAACATTCACACGACGCAGAGAAACTGCCAACTTCCGCAAATCGAAGATGCCAAATATCTCGGCATGTATTTGGATCGTCGCCTGACATGGAAAACATATATTCTCCAAACTTAATCAACTTGGTCTTAAACAGAGCCAAATGTACTGGCTTATTGGCCGTAAATCAAAATTATCCTTGGAAAACAAGATATTACTGTACAAGTCCATGCTTAGGCCCGTATAGACTTATGGAATTTAGGTGCTGGGTAGTGCCAGTAACTCCAATGTTACTATCGTTCAGAGGTTTCAAAACAAAGTGTTACGTGTGATAGTCGACGCACCTTACTACGCCCCCAACGACGAGATTCAGCACTATATCCCTCTCGAATCTATCAAAGAGGTCATACATCGTTTCAGTGTCAAGTACTCTGCAAGAGTTTTAGTGCACACCAATCTACTAACCAGTCAGTTAAATGTGCGCGATATCAATGTAGTACGTTGGCTAAAACGTCTGCCGCCATCAAACCTGATCACAAGACTCAGATAAGTTTAAACTTAAAGCACTTAGAGAAACTTTAGATTACTTATTGGAGTGATACTCTACATGTCATTACCCTCTAGTTATACAAAACGCTTAATGCCCTATGGGCAGATTGCAGATCTTTCTAGGAGTTATAAAAAAATATTTCTGAACCACTAAACCCATCATCAACGACACCCTCACCGTACACAGCACACGTCTTATTTTGGGTCTGCAAAATAATTTGACCTTTTCGGAAATAAAAAAGCATAATATATGAAAAATGTTTGTTTTATATCATTATTTTTTTGTCATTTTCGATGGTTAACAAAATTTAAAAATCTCCACAAAAGAAAATCTCCACTTTTTTTCGTAAATACTGACTGAAATTCCTTCTGTCACACATCAAAACTTTACATGTTTGAAGTAGATAGCATATCGGTTTTGTGATGCTATGCCAACTAACGCCAAAAATTGAACTAGTTTTTGCACCAACCCACCGTTTCTCAACCTGGGGGATCGCGTTTTTTTAATATGGGGGTTTGCAAGGTGTTTAAAAAATAAGACCCGTATACAAAACATCCTTTTATCAAAGTATTTTTATTTTATAAACAAGTGTTTAGAATTAAATATAGCAGGGAAATAAAAACATAAAATAAAATTCAATAAAGTAATAGCCAAAGTTGTTTGAAATAATAATTTAATTCGATGGTTGATTTTGTTTTTTACTTAAAAGTTTTTCTACAGGTGGATCATAATTGCAAACAAATATAAGCAAATTATTTTCCAGTGTTAATAGACGATTTCTATATTTAGTTTTTAAAGCCGCCATAAACGAGAAGCTTTTTTCGCATAAGTAAAAAGTAGCGAAGAGGATCAATGTTTTCAAAGGTTTCGTTACTAGGCTTTCGTATTCACATCGTTGTGTGATTCAAGCCAAGTCACAACTTATCTAAATCCTGAGTTAAAAATTCTAGTTGTAGAGTTTTGTCGGCCGATATTTCAACACATATTATATTCGACTCAGTATATTCAATTCAATATATACATATATTCATAAGTTGGTTGTGAATCTTAATAGTTAATTCAGCAGCTGCAACAACATTTTTATCAAACGGATTGAAAACACATCTATTCCACAAATCATCGTTATTATCTGAAAAATATTCGAATATATTGTGAAAATATATCACTCAAATCCATCTTGTAAAAACTCTGATAATTAGCAGGTCAAAAAGTTTCGTTAAAACTTCTTCTCGCGACAATCACCTGACTTCAGTATGGAAAAGTAGTGAGTCGTTTTGGCATTTCTTCGCACAATATGGAAAGCAGTCTAGACTGCAATGGTCGGCTTATAATGAATTAACAATTTTTACGGCTTCTAACGGAACATTTTGTAAATTATTTGGTAGCTTTTTTGTAGCAAGCGCGTTTCTGTAAAGAAAGCAGTGCGTCCTTTCCATATGTGGCATAATGTCTCTTAATTTTACTATCACGTCACTGTCCTTCCCCGTTATCAATTTCGCACCATGAGTACATATCGTAATGCATTTATTAAAATCCAAGTTTTCGTTTTGTGTTGCATCAATAAAAACTTTAGAGTTTTTCGCCAGTTAAATAGCATATTTTCTTTAATTGACCCCTAGCATTCTTATCGGACAAAACAGAAAAATTGCGCCAAGTTTGACACGTCTGTTGAGTCGTCGAACTGAATAACAAAACATTCGCTTGATTTAACGTTTTCAATTACTTGATCGTGAACATTATTGGGCATTTCATTAATACTTTTCGATATTGTGTCATTTGAAAATATTTCAACTGAAAGTGTTTTCAACTTTTTTTGCTTCTTCCAGACTTATCATCACATTGGCTATATCAATGGCAGTGGGTAAAATAATTTTTTCCGCAATTGTGTAGGGCTTAGACTCCCCAACCACTCTTAATGTTATTAAATAGGATGCTTAAAGTGATGCGGTCCCATTACAACTTCATTTATTAATAGAAATTTGTTGATTTTTCAAGACGAGCGATTTACGCTTCATGCTTTCCGCGGGCAAAACTTAACAACACATTGCAGCTTGTCATCGAAGACAATGAATTCATATTATAAATATGTTTCATTGTACAATCTGGTCTTTTTTTGTTTCACTACATGTAGATGATTTCGTTTTTTCACAAATTTATCCATTTAATTTAACACACTGTTATTAATTAATTTAACAATGAGTAAGAGAAGCAATCGTAGTACTGGGTAGTATACTAGGTGAGAGAAGAAATCATAGTAGTTGATTTCGTAAAAACGTAACAATGAAACTCTTCGTCTCGTTTGTTTTTATTGCCAAAGCGCATAGCTTGTACGAACCTACCTAAGCGCACACAGGACGAATGATCTGTCTCACATGATTCTTCGAAAAAAAGAACGAATTGTCCCCGTGTTAACCGGCGTTTTTGGCTATTTAGTGGGTCGTGATACTAAAAAGGTTGAGAAACAGTGCAATTGATATAACTACACAGCCTTTCTTATTTAAGCTATTAGCCACTGACCATTAACGAATACGAATAATATTTTAACGGTGTAAAAATATATTATCAGTGGGATATTGCATATTTCATATATTAACGATTTATTAAAATAATTATTTTTAATCAATTTCGTTAGAAATATTTTATTTATAAAAACAGATCTAGCTTTCTTTATCTATACTTTGAAGTTAGTTTTATAAGTTTACCAGAAGATGACCACTCATATTGCCTTCGGATTAATTGCAAATACAGCTCAAGCATTTTACTTATAGTTTTAGTACAAAACTTGTTAAAATTTACAACTAAACATCAAATATTTTTTTTAACTTCTCAATGCGGTCTTCATTAACAATGTTAGCATTATTAGGAGACGATTGAATTAGCGAAACGTGCGCCAAGAAGTTTAAAAAAAATGTGAATTGATGTTTAGTGATAAATCTCTTCGAGTTTAGTATGTCACGCCAAAGGTTTTAATAGAAGAATTGAACTATTTTTAGTGTTAATAACAATCTGAACTGAAAAAGAATAAAAACTGCTATATTTTTTTGGAAATTCAGTAAAATCGGATCTCAAGTCTATATGGAAACCATATTTTTCGCCACTAAACTGACACAAAAAAAGTTTTGTTCAGCATCCTGAAAAGTTATTTGTGACGAGCCCTGCATTCCTTTGTATATTATTGTTCGAAAAATTCAATTCAAGTTCTATACGCAGTTGAATAACTACCGATTTTTTTTCGATATAATCGAAAGTCAGGGAATTCTCTCTACAGGAATTGGGTTTTCTTTAAAAGTAGGGTAGAAAATTTAACATTTTTTTTTCCATTACATCGCCTAGGTGTAGGACCATATTTTAGGTCCGAAGAAATCATTTATCATAACTGATGCATGAAATTCGCTAAAATATAAATATTTATGTTATGTAATGGCATTTTCTAGAAATTCACAACAGCTCTGTAGAATAATTGGTACCTATACCCCGTAGTAATTTTGTGTGTTCATTTTTTTAAGGTATAAGTTGTATACGATATTTAATCATTATTTACAAAAAAGGATGCCTTTTTACAACAATTTCGCATGCTTCCCTCGTCATAATTTAATAGTTTTATCCTGACCAAATGAAATGAATTTAAAGAAACGATATAAATAAATTATTTAGGAGAATTTTAAACAAAAACTGAAGGTAATTCTGTTATCCAAGAACTATTTTGTAGAGCGTTTGGAAGAGTTTTATGGGTATTATCTATTTTTAAAAATTAATAAATATTATAGATCTAAAAATTAGTTTACACTTTAATGAACTTAACATAAATAGAGGAAGCCATATTTCATTAAAAGGAATCTACCCTGCAGCACAGTATTAACCGACCATATTCAAGTGGTATTTTTTAAATAAGATCCGTTTTTGAATGAAAGTGAAAATGACACGCAATTGCCGAGTGCGCCTGCGCGTCTGCTCCAAGCATGCATTGCGCGCGTTTAGGCGCTATTTACAACCGTATCGTCTGTCTGTGTGCTGAGCTCTAGAAGTTTATACGGTTTAAAAAAATTGAGACGTCCGCCGATCGTGAGATACGAACTGATCTTAGGTTTACGTTAGATCTGTGAGGTTTACGGTGATGCGTATGCGTGTATGCTATGAGGGACAAAAAATACTCAATTTTTTTTTGCTTACAAACGATGCTAATAAATGTAGTATAGTTAATTTTTTTTCGTGTCAGTAATTATGCAGGAAAACAATAGATATTGTTCAAGGTAGTAAATATTGAAATATTAATAATAATATATACATATATATAAATATATATATATATATATATATATATATATATATATATATATATATATATATATATATACACGAAAAAGAGGAATAACATTAATGCTAAATTGTTTGCAGTTTATTGTTGTCAGAACATTTTTTTTTATTCTATTAATGTAAATAAATATCTGATAAAATCTAAAATAACGAAGTTGTCGGAAAAAAGGACCCTAACCCAGAAACTACAAATGATTTTAATGTTTGTGGTAGTTCGCGTATATTTGTAGTGACAGTTAAACTCTTGTCATAACTGCAAACAAAAGAATCAACTGATTAAAAAACGATTATGATTAAAAAGGTTAAAGCCTAAAAAATGAAACCATTTGTAGCTTCTTGAAGTAGTATATATATATATATATATATATATATATATATATATATATATATATATATATATATATATATATATATATATACGGCGAGCAATGAGAAATGCAGGTAGTCCTTTTGGCAGGGTCGAGTACACGGAGCTCTGCAAAACTATAAGAAAACGTATCAGAGAGGACACGCGCCGATTCAATATGCAGCTAGTGCAAAAAACCCTGGAAGAAAACAAAGGAATTAACAAAGCTAAACAGAAGCTGAGAAACAAAAGAACGCAAATATATGCTTTAAAGCGTGAGGATGGCACAGTGTGCAGGACGCGTACCCAAATGTTAGAGATTGTCAGAAGGTTTTATTCCCAGTTATATGAAGATCAGAGCCAGTCAGGGACAGCAATACCCACGGAAGAACAATATATAATACCAGATATCCTAGTGGAGGAAGTAACAAATACTATAGAATTGATGAAGAACGGCAAGGCTCCAGGAAAGGATAGTGTAACTGTCGAAATGCTAAAAGCTGGTGGTCGGACGTTACATAAAACACTGGCAAAATTATACTCAAAATGCCTCAAAGAACAAAAAGTACCTGACTTATGGAAAAATGCAGAAGTGCTCCTTTTACATAAAAAAGGAGCACAGGAAGATTTAAAGAACTACCGTCCAATAAGCCTCCTATCAGTGATGTACAAAGTTTTCACTAAGATAATTTCTAAAAGAATATTAAAAAAACTGAATGACGCACAACCAAGAGAACAAGCAGGATTCAGAAGTGGATTCAGTACAATGGATCACATCCAGGTTGTACAGCAGGTCATAGAAAGGCACAACGAATACACCATGCCACTGTGCTTGGCTTTTATCGACTACGAAAAAGCATTTGATTCCATCTCAAAGCATGCGATAATGGATGCACTGCTTAGCCAAGGTGTAGAGAGAGCCTATGTAAACCTATTAGAATCGATATATGATGGAGCTACAGCCACAATTCACCTTGATGATCTTGAAGTGGGAATTAATATAGAACGAGGTGTACGGCAGGGTGACGCAATATCGCCTATTCTTTTCTCGGCTGGCCTTGAAGAAGTATTCCGTAAACTGGATTGGGAACAGGATGGGGTAAAGATCAATGGTGCAAATTTAAACCATCTTAGATTTGCAGATGATATTATTCTCATTTCACAAGACCCAGAGGAGCTGCAAAGACGCATACAAGAACTGCAAAGGGCTGGCGAACCATTTGGCTTGAAAATAAACCTGAAAAAGAGTCAGGTTATGTTCAATAACTTCGTTCAGGACAGAAGAATTTCAGTTTTAGGAAGGGATTTAGAGATTGTGGACAGCTTTGTATATCTTGGGCAGAGGATTTCCATGGAGGGGAATACCGCCCGGGAGGTGGAACGGCGTGTTAAATGTGGCTGGAAGGCATTTGGTAGGCTCGACATAGTGTTTAAGAGCAGACTGCCACTTTGCCTGAAAAGAAAAGTATTCGATCAGTGCGTTCTACCCATTATGACATACGGAAGTGAAACCTGGACACTCACATCGCAATCAATTCAAAAACTTCGGGTGGCACAGAGGGGAATGGAAAGATGTATGCTTGGCATTACAAGACGAGACAGAAAGTCCTGCGCATGGATCAGGGAACAAACAAAAGTCTGTGACATCATTGGAAGAGTAAAACAGTTGAAATGGAGATGGGCAGGCCATATAGCGAGGCGATGGGACGACAGATGGACCAAGGCAATCCTAGAGTGGATACCGCTTGATCGCAAACGTCCGCGAAGAAGACCGAAAGCACGATGGACTGATGACATCGTTAAGTATATTGGACCCGAGTGGCAGAGGAAAGCCCAGGACCGTGAAGGTTGGAAGCATGCTGAAGAGGCCTTCATCCTGCAGTGGATCGATACGGGCTGATGATGATGATGATGATGATATATATATATATATATATATATATATATATATATATATATATATATATATATATATATATATATATATATATATATATATATATATATATCTAGATACATATATACATGCACATATGTATGTCAGTAAATCAGTAAATAGGGCTCATAAGGCTAAAGCAAGGAACACTAAAATATTAGCTATACATTTTTTATGGGGCAACTGTCTCCATCCAAAACCGTCGATAGCATAGAAAAATAACCGCGAAATTCATAACATAATCTTCAACAATTTAACAACACCCCTTTCAACAAGAGTTCGATTAAATGATTATTAACAATTTATAAACTACAAACGATTATACCGAATGTAAATCCTAGTGTCCATTTTCAAATTTTATAGAAAATGTGTTACTAAAACGATAGTACTTGTATCACCGAGTTTATTATAGGTGACGTGTCGACTCAATCGTTTCTTAATGGAAATTGTCTGTAGTTTTATGTAGATACAGAAAAAAATTACTTACAAACCATGGTACTGATTATGTTTGGGAAGCACTGAAGTTGATAAAGTTTGAGAAGCTCATTACAAACGATATATAAACAACAAACGATTATATCGAGCGTAGATTCTTCTGACAATCTTCAAATGTCATAGAACATGTGCTACTGAAACAATTATACTTGTATCAGCGAGTTTATGATGGGCAAGGTGTCGAGTCAATCGTTTCATAATGGAAATTGTTTGTAGTTTTATGTAGTTACAGCAAAAATTAACCTACATACTATGGCTATGAAGTTGATAGAGTTTCAGAAAATTGTTATCCAAGAATCTTCAACTACAAACGATTTTAAAAAGTGTGGAATTTTTGTTCCCTAAAAATCACCAGTTAGTTGCATACTGCAATAGCAACAATGACTCAGCAGCTAATAAGTTAAAAAATCTATTTCTATCTATTATTGTTTGTAGTCCAATGTAGCTGGTGTGAAATAATATCTAATACTTAGATATCTCTAGTAAGCTAAATGTCCCGAAAATATTAGTATTGATACGGATTAAAAAGATCGCTTTGTGAGAATTTTTTTAATTTTTATAATTTACTAATGATTTGAAGTTTTGTAGAGCCTTGATAAGCTGGAGTCGATTGTAACAATTGTATGTACGTATGTATGTATGTATGTATGTATGTACGTATGTATGTACGTATGCATATACGTATGTATGTACGTATGTATATACGTATTTATGTACGTATGTATGTACGTATGTATGTATGTATGTATGTACGTATATATGTACTACGATATGCAGAAGTCATATGACGTGCATATGACTCGGTCTCCATAGCATGTGACCATATCGGTGCCTCCTAGAGCAATATAGAGCTTATCACACCATTTAGCAACTTTCGTCGACTCTGTTGTGGTCCTCCAATGTTAGGCATAATTTTAGCTAAGGCTTTGGTCACACCAGCAGCTTTTACACCAACAGTCTCTAGGTGCTCATTGAAGCGTAATCTCGCATCTATTTGGACGCCCAGGTATCTAAGAGATGACTTTGAGGTTATCTCGCAATCGACTACTCTAAGTGTAATATACTCCGTTCTTCTCCTGCTGCTCACGAGAACAGCCTCAGTTTTGTATTCTGCTAGTTGTAGTCCTACAGATGTGAGCCACTGTCGAATAGTTCTTATGGCTTCGTTTGCAATTCTTGTAACCTCCTCGGCATACTTGCCGACGACAACCACAGCAACGTTATCCGCAAATCCTAACTTTTTTGCTTCTTCAGGCAGCAGAAGTCTCAGCAGTGCGGCATACATAATGTTCCACAAATCTGAACCGAGCATTGAGCCCTGCGGAACTCCACCGGTGATCTCATGTGTCTTTTGTCCATTATCTGTATCGTACATCATAGTACGATCATTAAAATAACTTGCGATTATCTTTCTAATGTACACTGGGACCATAAAATAACCCAGTGCGTTCATAATTTGACTCCACTGGGCCGAGTTAAATGCGTTCACATCCAGTGTGATTATAGCACAGTACGTTTTAGAGCCTCGTTTCCACCTTTTACCCTCAATGGCCTCTCGAGCTATATTCAATACGGCTTCGATGGCATTAACTGTTGAACTCCCCTTCCTAAAACCATACCGTCCAGTACAAAGGCCTCCGTCTCCCTCGATGTATTCCTTTAGCCGATTGCAGACAATTTTCTCCAAAACTTTGCCCACCGTGTCCAACAGACAAATTGGCCTATAAGCGGACGGATCATTTGGTTGTTTATTGCCCTTCGGTAAAAGAACCAGTCTCTGCTGTTTCCATTGAGTTGGAAAGACACCCTCATGCAGGCAAGACTTATAAACTTCCAGAAATAATTCTGGTCTACACCCTATGGCAGGTTTAACGGCAATATTTGCCACGCCATTAGGACACGGAGCCTTACAGTTCCCAATCCTATTGCAGGCACTCAGCAACTGTGCACTCAGCAGCTCTGTTATCAGTGGAACAGGCCTCTGAGTATCTTCTGGAACCTTCAAATTTATATCAGGCTGACGACGTAAGAGAACATCTATTATTCTGTTCAGCATATCCGGACAAGATGGAGATAGGCGGTTAAAAATCTTCAGCTTTCCCATGACTGTTTTATATAGCCTACCCCGTGGGTCGTTATCAACCTCATCACAGAGTTCTTTCCATCCAGGGCGTTTGCTGTTTCTGAAAGCAATTTTAAGAGCACGACGAGCCTCAGAGTGATCTTGTATCAGGTCCTCATAATTTGTTCGCCCTCTCGCTCTTTGTGCTAGTCTTCTAGTTCGGTGACATACTCATCGTAGCTGTTCTATCTCCTCATGACACCAGTAAACTGGTAAATTGCGGTTACCGTATACGTTTTGGCATAGATGCATCACATGCATTGACAATCAGTAACATCAATTGTGAAGTTTTGTATTCAGGAGATCCTACGAGTACCAGATCTTCCTTCATCATAACTATGAAGGCCTCACGGTCGAACGATCTGGAATTCCATTCATTAGGGCGACTATTCAGTAGCGTTCCTTTTTCAGAGTGATCAACTTCAAAAAAGACAGCTTGGTGATCGCTGTGAGTGTAATGATCGCTTACCCACTATGACGCCACGTGACGAGCAAGGAACTCGCTAGTAAAGGTCAAATCTATGATCGAGGTGTTACCATTCTTTATGAAAGTTGGAGTTGAGCCGCTGTTGACTAGGATTAAATACAGCGACGCAAGGATATCCAAAAGCAATTCACCTCGCCTATTCGTAAACCGACTACCCCAATCTGTAGCCCATTCATTAAAATCACCTGCAACAACAGCAGGGCCTTGTCCTCGATTTTTTCTTGCCAGTATATCGAGCATAGATCCAAACTCCTCATGGCTTGCGCTTGGGGGAGCATAGACACTGTAGATATAAATGTCCTTTATTTTAACCCAAGTAAATCCCCGATATTGTGTGTGTGGAATCTCCTGGATAAAGTGGCCTCCACAAACCCAGCCTGTTCGTAAGCCGGACACGCAAAACTGCCAGTTTGGTGTTTGTTTCCATATTTGCCACTACATAGAAGACAACGTGGTTCTAATGCAGTGCATTTCATGGCAATGTAGCCTTCATCGCCGCATTTGATGCACAATTTTGACCTCTCTGGGCCGTTGCAGTTTCGGGCCAAGTGACCGAATCCTAGACACCGGAAACATCGCTGCACTGTGTTTTTTTTTTATCTCACTCGACTGACTATCCATCCTACTTTTATTTTACCTATACGTAGAGCAACCGCCGTTTGCGTTCCTCCATACGCTTTACGTAGTGATTTTACTACTGAAACCTGAATCCCTTTGGCTTCCTCTATTTGATCTTGTAGGGCCATATAGATATACATCTTTTCAGATACTTCATCAAGGTCTTTGTTCCAACACAATTGTGTCCATCCTATAGGTGACCTTTGCCTTTTTTCCGAGCCTTGTTTTCACAATCTCGCGCAGTTTGTGAGTCTGTTGATGGATCTTTCGGTGCAACTCAATGAGAAGATTACCAGCTGCACTTTTCCGGATCTTTGTGACAGACGCTCCAAACTCTTTTAGTTATTGATCGGTTTTCATCGATCTCAGAACCTCAGCGTATGAAAACCCTTCTTTTATTTTTACTACAAGAGTATCTGGTCGTGGTGGTCTGGCTTTTAATGGTCGTTGCTTTTTTACCACTTATTGCCAAACATCATGAGAGCTATCTGAATCCAATGGTGTTAACGTTGATCTGATGTGACTAATTACTTCGTTCGCTTTGTTGCTTTTTTGTACTTTTTGTTTCTATCTCCGATGTTGGCGTCCTGTAGTGCTACCTCCTTTGATTTTTCTCCAATTAGACTTTGTTGAATGGGATATGTCTGTGTAATTGCCCCCACGGTTTTTGGTTCTGGATCTTTTTTACTCTGGAGTTTTTCGTCTAGAGTGACAAATTCGTCAAAGCTATTTTAAGGAGTTTGCCATCTTCTTTATTTCTCCGTCTACGTTAGTTCGCCCTTTAACGTAACCTATGAGACTCGCGATTTTCTCACCTAGTTTCTCCAAGACGTCATCTCTTTTTCTCCTTTTATTGTTTTTTCCTTATTCTGTGTCCTCTGTCACTCGCCTTTTGCTAGAAATAAAATTATTAATTTATATAACATTTTTAACCTTCCCGGAGTTTGGCGTCTTAGCGTCTGTAATTCTACGGTTGTTATTTCTCCTTCTTTCGGGACTTCTATCCGTTCTTCTTTATGTTCATCGAAAAGTTTAGTTTCCATGAAATTTTTTTAGGCAGCATAAGGGGGCGGGCCGAAATAACTAGGAACGGGTATACCTTAAGTCACACTGGACCTACCCCAGTTCCTCAGGGCCCAGCCTTCGCTTTACCAGTCCCGGAATACACGGACGCACTAGAACTCGCCCATTGCAACAAGGAGACCGATCTCCTTGATCAATACGCACCACCTGATCAAGGTTCCGAATGAGCTGGCCACGCATCCTACGTTCGAAGAGCATCTCGGTAGAGAAGTCTCACATCAGCCCCATACGATAAAGTAGGGACACTCCCAGTGGTTCGTAACGTAGATCAATCTGGGTTTATTCGAATTTTCCTTCTCTAGCCTTCGGGGAACCAACCCCTCACTGCAAGTCAACAGCTGACATCAAACTTAGTCTGGTTCCTCCGTTTAGACCTGTTCGGCATAGGAGACCCAACTGATAGCTACGCTATCGCCGATATAGCTCTAAAAGTCATTGGAACACTCAAGCCTCCCCACCCGGTCTATAAGATGACCTTCGTCAAGGTGTATGTTTTTTTAAACGACGGGCGAAAGGCTTTTTACGCACGCCTATCTCAAAACGGAGACTAGACAGTGTGAGACTCAAAGACTCCTACTCACTAAAACCCTATGTCGAACTCATCCCATTCCTGCGGACTCCGCCATCAAGCATTACTCCCGCACTTACTTCTATTCTTTTATTAGTATTACTAGCCCTTAGATTCTAATTCACATTATGGTTTTGTCTCAATCCTCTCAATTTCACGGAGCTTCCTGATAATGGTTGCGGCGTAATCTGCCACTGCATTCCAGTTAGCCTCGGATATTGTCATCAGTTGAACAATATTTTCTGGAATGGAGTGCTGTTGAAGTAACTCATTGAGTTCTGGTCTGTCTCGATAGAATCGTGGACAGACACAAAATACATATTCCATCTCATCCACAGTATTGGCTGTATTCCACCTTTGCTACCAACGGGCAGTTGTTTCCGACTGCTCGACCTTCGCAACATTATGCCGATTCGTGTTTCGATCTTCCCATAAGGATGAATGAATGAATGAATGAATGAATGAATGAATGAATGAATGAATGAATGAATGAATGAATGAATGAATGAATGAATGAATGAATGAATGAATGAATGAATGAATGAATGAATGAATGAATGAATGAATGAATGAATGAATGAATGAATGAATGAATGAATGAATGAATGAATGAATGAATGAATGAATTGAGATGAATGAATGAATGAATGAATGAATGAATGAATGAATGAATGAATGAATGAATGAATGAATGAATGAATGAATGAATGAATGAATGAATGAATGAATGAATGAATGAATGAATGAATGAATGAATGAATGAATGAAGAATGAATGAATGAATGAATGAATGAATGAATGAATGAATGAATGGAATGAATGAATGAATGATGAATGAATGAATGAATGAATGAATGAATGAATGAATGAATGAATGATGAATGAATGAATGAATGAATGAATGAATGAATGAATGAATGAGATGAATGAATGAATGAATGAATGAAATGAATGAATGAATGAATGAATGAATGAATGAATGAATGAATGAATGAATGAATGAATGAATGATGAATGAATGAATGAATGAATGAATGAATGAATGAATGAATGAATGAATGAATGAATGAATGAATGAATGAATGAATGAATGAATGAATGAATGAATGAATGAATGAATGAATGAATGAATGAATGAATGAATGAATGAATGAATGAATGAATGAATGAATGAATGAATGAATGAATGAATGAATGAATGAATGAATGAATGAATGAATGAATGAATGAATGAATGAATGAATGAATGAATGAATGAATGAATGAATGAATGAATGAATGAATGAATGAATGAATGAATGAATGAATGAATGAATGAATGAATGAATGAATGAATGAATGAATGAATGAATGAATGAATGAATGAATGAATGAATGAATGAATGAATGAATGAATGAATGAATGAATGAATGAATGAATGAATGAATGAATGAATGAATGAATGAATGAATGAATGAATGAATGAATGAATGAATGAATGAATGAATGAATGAATGAATGAATGAATGAATGAATGAATGAATGAATGAATGAATGAAATGAATGAATGAATGAATGAATGAAATGAATGAATGAATGAATGAATGAATGAATGAATGAATGAATGAATGAATGAATGAATGAATGAATGAAATGAATGAATGAATGAATGAATGAATGAATGAAGAATGAATGAATGAATGAATGAAGAATGAATGAATGAACGAATGAATGAATGAAACGAATGAACGAATGA